>JAZHYW010014213.1:0-210071 GCA_037355805.1 Ixodes ricinus
GGTGTATGCTTGCGGAAAAGACAACGGCTACATTGTACGACAATCGGGGGCGACCGTCCTGGCTGGAAGGTATCTCTAGCCCTAACCTCAGCGCGTGTTTCGAGGTTAAGCCAAGACCTCACTTCAGGGTGTGTAGAATGGGGTGTGCTATTACCTAAACACAGGAGGGTGTATACTTACACCCTGTGTTCCATATAATGATATAATACACCCCAAAACTACAGTCCGACGTACAGCGCACCTGATGTCGATCGGATGGCAAAAACTCGCCACGAGAGCCGTGATATGCTGGTGTGGTAAAACTTATTGAAAATGTAACCAATGTACGTGTTACTTACTACAAAAAAGATATAATCGGAATTTTCTTGGTCCTACTGCAAACCTTCAGTGTTTCCTTTTTGTGGTCTTTGAAACGTGCACTTTAGCTATCTAATAAGTTATATCTAGGGTTCCGCGTTTTCGGTGTCTATTTTTTCTAAATTCGGCGTAATTTTTTCGTGTGTTTATTTTAAAACTCAATTTTCGGTTTTTTTTTCGGCGTATATTTATGCCCACAAGAGTTTATCGGCTTTTTTTTCGGAGAATATGAAATAAACTCCAACGGACACCGGATCAGATGATCCTTGTAGCTGTGATATTTGTGATCACTCAAAGAATAGCCGCACAGATACACTGGAAAAGGAATAGACATTTTATTTAACAAATGTGTGCAACTTTAAAAAAAAAAAAAAAACAAGAAAAAAACACACAAGTACAGACAAGTCAGATATGAAGCCTATGCCCAAAATCATGAAACTTCACCTTCTGTACATCACGATTACGTGATCTTCTTATAGCACACACATGTACTTTCCCCGGTTCTCCTCGTTGATCCGCACTCTTTCTTTCCTGTTACTAGACACTGAGTTTCGAGAATGCCCTCTCAACGCTAACACTGGACACTGGCAGGCTGAGGAGATGAACCGCCGCCTGAGCTAAAATCGGCCAACCAACCAATTGTGACCGACAAAAGAGACACGGTGCGCCGTTTCCGGAAGCACAACACAACATCCAGAGCCTGCATCAAGTCAGTCTTCCTTACAGCGAATTTGAAAACACGCGCGTACATGTCGAAGCCATGGTGCATTTCGGACTTCACGTTCCGATCGATGATGCGCACATTAAACCAAAACGTTGTGATGGCACCCGTGTATCCCATACATTGGGACACGTGTCGATAGACACGGTCGTTTCACTTTTTCGCCACTGCTCTGTAGGTACGGCTGGAAGGTCAAAGTGGCCTTTTCCGGTTAAAACTTAATTTTAGAAAATAGATTCGATGTACTTTTATCGGTTTTTATCGGTTTTATCGGTTTTTATCGGTTTAAATCGAAAATGCCGAACCTAGAAGCTTATCTTTTTTGGTCAAAACCGAATTTTCAAAAAATGATTCGGCGTAATTTTACGGTTGTTATCGTTTTAAACCGAAAACTGCCGAACCCTAGTTCTATCGCACCGTTATCAAGCCGCTCTTAAAGTTTGCGGCCGTCTGTTCAACTACAGTGCGCTGCACGTCGAACTAAAGTTTTGGGGTGCATTATATGGCGACAAAAGGTTGTAGGATGGTACTCGTCTTTTTAGAGTGTACTGGCGCGAAACTAGTGCAGGCGTACGCAAAATAACGGGTTTAAACCGCCTTGTCTCGTAAAACTAACAGCCCAGTGCCACCACAGTCTTTTATTATTTCCTGCTAGAATGGGTGTATGGATGCATGAATAAATCAATAAATCAAAAACATTTTGTCCATATTTGCCAATTTCGTCCGTCGTCCGATTTCGTCCTCCGATTTCGCTCGTCGACCTTGGGCGAATACAACAGAGAGCTTCTGCTGCGCTTAAATATATGTCCACTAGCGCCTCTTTCATTGGGCGGTGCTGACTCCTATAGACCTTATTCGCATAACTTCCTACCAGCGGCCTACTGATGCACCGGGATCGCCCGCTGACATAGGATATGCAACCGCCAATTGTATGGGCCAAAAAGCTTAGAGACGGACGTCGTGCTTAAAGGGCAACTCTGCTCAATTCCGAAAAATTTAGGCTTACATGTGATTCCATTTCACAAAGCACTACTAAACAGCTCTACGTCTTCGGATTCGCGAAATGTGGAATATTTTTTGTGTAATCTTAATTTAAACATCAGCAGATACCGAAACCGAAACTTCGGTTGCGTCAGGCAACATTGCTCTCGTGTCGTCAGAGTCATGGCCACGTCACGTCGAACCACGTGGTCTTGTGACGTTCGTGGGGGCGAGGTACAGGACACGCGACGCGGGCAGGTCGCTTCGCATGGCGTGGACGGTGATGGCCCGGGGGAGAGGGGGAAGGGGAGAAGACGAAAGAGGAGAGGGGTGAGCGGAGAAACCGGACATGGGGAACAAGACCGATAAACGCGCAGGGCAGCGCAAACTAGCGCATCCGCGTTACGGTGATCACGTGGACGCCGTTGAGCCAACACCGGGCGGAGAAACTCATGACGTCATCGTTCAATTTCGCTCTGAGAAGTAAAAACAAACAAAACGTGAGAATGACGTAGTCATGCCTCTGACGTAGTGGCTCAACGTTGGCCGCTCCAACTCCGTCGCATTGACTGCGCTGATGATTGCGCCTCCCGTCGCACGCTAGAGTTAGCAGATTTCGGCGACTTGGCTCGTTTGAAAGTTTGCTGCCCAGTTTATTAAATATATAGACGGAATTAGATCGTAATATTTGACATGGGGTCTTCCTATATGATACTGAAGAGGGCTGCATGGTTTTCTAAATATCAAAAATGAAGCGGAATTGCCCTTTAAGTTAGTCGCAATTTTTTTTTTTTTTTTCGTTTTTAGTGTTTCAGAATGTTCGAAAATCTGTGGTCGTATGGCTTGCACTGCGTCGCCTATGGGTGCACAACTAATTTTAATAATTATAACAATTGCGGAATGTGCGTTGATCATACGATGCTTCAGCGCGAAGGTCGCTGCAATTTCATTTATCTTTTCATGTTCCCCAAGCATTCTTACTTATAAAGTCATTCGATTGCTTGTGCGAACCGCTTGGGTTTTGCACCAGACAGGTCGTGACGTTTATGCTCAAGAATACTTCATCTAAGGAAAACTGACCGATTCCAACCCGGTGCCGCAACTCCGATTAGGTTATCACTGCAAGGTATGTCATTATTCCGTGGCATGTGAAGGGCACGAAAACGTCTACCTGCCACCACTCAAGATGCAACTATCGAAAGGCCGAGAGCTTACCCTGCTTAAACTAGATTGAACTAAAGCCCCTTTATATGGAAAAGTAGCGACATCCTTTGAAGAATGCCGCCTGCTATCTTGGGCCGATCCAGGCGGCGCTACCGTTGACGCGAGGGTGTAAAAAAGCAAAACATAAAGAAAAAAGGTGTGCGCGTCAAAGGAAGGAGTAGGAATGCCTCTGCTGTCGGAGTGCTGTGCATGCTATTAGCTCATGTCGCCAATCAAATAATGCCGACTGTGCAACAACACCGCTATGATCGTCTTTCCTTGAGCACAGTCTTCGAGGTTGGTAGACAGTGACAGTGCGCTTTTAGTCTGTGTGTTAGTGATGCAAAACTATCGATAAATCGACTATCGATACTATCGATAGTTTTGAAAAAAGTATCGATAGTATCGCAGAACTATCGATAGTCGACTATCGATCGTACTATCGATAGTTTTTCGATAGTCGACTATCGATAGTACTATCGATAGTTTTTTTTACTATCGATAGTCAGATTTTTGGCGGCTATGGAGACTATCAATAGTAGTATCGATAGTTTTGCAGCACTACTTCAAGGTCCAGCCAGATTCAGTGGGCTACCGAATAGTTTAGGTTTGCAACAGTGGGGTACTTTTGTTTTTCTTTTTGTGTTTGTTCCGCGGTAGAAAGGGCGCCGACTCTTACAGAAGGCACCAGCTAGTGCCGCCTAAAGCCCCTTTATACAGAAAAATAGCGACATCCTTTGTAGAATGCCGCCTGCTATCTTGGGGCGATCCAGGCGGCGCTACAGTCAACGTGCAAGCGCGAAATAGCAAAATATAACAATTTAGAGTGTGCATGAGGGACGAGCAGAGAAAAGGAATGCCTATGCTGTCGGGGTGCAGTGCACGCTATGAGCTCATGTCGCCAATCAAATAACGCGGACTGTGCAACGTCACGGCTTTCATCGCCTTTCTTTGAGAACATTCTTCGAGGCTGGTAGACCGTGACAGTGCGCTTTTAGCCTGTATGTATGTATTTGCGTGTCTTTCAGCCTTTGACTGCGCTCTGACTCAAGTATAGGAAAACCGTCTGCTATCTTGGGCCGATCCAGGCGGCGCTACAGTCGACGCGCGGGTGTAAAAAAGCACAACATAAAGTTACAAGCTGTGCGCGTCAGCGGAGGAGGGAGATGTCGCTACATTTCTTATTCAGGGGCATTAGTGCCGCCAAAGCTGGCGCCGTATGCTCCGCAGTCTGCGTGCTCGCCGCAGTTTGGCGCGCATTTGTAGTAGTATTCGGGTGCGGAGCGAACGCAGTTGCCGCACCGCCGCTCGCCTCCTTCCTCCTCTCTTCGCCCAAACTCCCGCCTTCGTCATCACTGAAAGGTGAACCAAAGTTGGGATGATGAGTGCTTGGGCTAGTTGGTGTCCCATTTGAAAAAAAAAAATAAAGCGAGAAAAAGAGAAGAGGGAGCGACGCAAACTACTAGTGTCGCAAAACTACCGATAGTAAATTGTCGACAGTACTATCGAAAGGTTTACGATAGTCGACTGTTGATAGTTTTCCGATAGTCGATTAACAATAATTTTCTGATAGTCGACTATCGATAGTACTATCGATAGTTTCTCGATAGTCGACTATCGATAGTACTATCGATAGTTTTTTTTTACTATCGATAGTCAGATTTCCGGCGAGCATAGATACTATCGATAGTTTTGTATTACTAGATCGAACACAGTTGCCGCACCGCCGCTCGCCTCCCTTCCTCCTCTCTTCACCCAAAATCCCGTCTTCGTCATCACTGAAAATTGAACCAAAGTTGGGATGGTGAATGCTTGGGCTAGGTGGTGTCCCATTTGCAAAAATAAAGCGAGAAAAAGAGAAGAGGGTGCGACGCAAACTACTAGTGTCGCAAAACTATCGATAGTAAACTGTCGACAGTACTATGGATAGGTTTACGATAGTGGACTATCGATAGTTTTATGATAGCCGATTAACGATAATTCTCCGATAGTCGACTATCGATAGTACTATCGATAGTTTTTCGATAGTCGACTATCGATAGTACTATCGATAGTTTTTCTATAGTCGACTATCGATAGTACTATCGATAGATTTTCGACAGTCGACTATCGATAGTACTATCGATAGTTTTTCGATAGTCGAATATCGATGGTACTATCGATAGTTTTTTGATAGTCGACTATCGATAGTACTATCGATAGTTTTTCGATAGTCGACTATCGATAGTACTATCGATAGTTTCTCGATAGTCGACTATCGATAGTACTATCGATAGTTTTTTTACTATCGATAGTCAGATTTCTGGCGACTATCGATACTATCGATAGTACTATCGATAGTTTTGCACCACTACTGTGTGTATGTATTTGCGTGTTTTTCAGCCTTTGACTGCGCTCTGACTGGAGTATAGGAAGCCCGTCTGCAATCTCGGGCCAAACCAGGCGGCGCTACACTCAACGCGAGGGTGTAAAAAAGCCAAACTTAAAGATAAAAGGTGTGCTCGTCAGAGGAGTAGGAAGAAGATGTCGCTACCTTTTTTTATTCAGGTGCATTAGATTAAACTACTCAGATATACCCCTTCGCTGTGGAAACTTGATCTAAACACTAAACCGTGTACGTCCTAATTATTTCGAGAAGGCAAGGTGATTGCCTACTTTTCATTAGTTAGCTCGATTCAACCTGCCAAGTTCCAGCCACACCCACCATAGCCAAGTCTAGCCGAATTCCACCCCAAACTAAAACCGTTGCCTCCCCAGACTGATGTGCCGCCACTATCGGCCGGTATTTCGTATTTTAAACCGCTGGACGGCACCGTTCGGCGACGGATTTTTCAGGACAACGGCGACCTTAAGGAAACCTTCTACAGTTATTGAGTGAGTGAAAATAGAAAGTGAAAAGACGCCTGAATATTCTTTAAATCTTTTGTGAGCATCAATACGAAACTTCACGCAAAATTTCGCAAGTATGCATGGCTGGTGGTGTCGTGCCGTCACATCCGGCATGTTATTGTCAGAGTCAAAGGCCTTGACTTATACCAGGTTTTCATCACCATGGTTGATGGTTCGTACAAACATCATCGTGAAAAAATTAGGCTTCCTTCAATACCGTAAGTCTTGCCTTTATGAGAACGAAGTTATTTTACTGAGAAAGCAGTCAAGAGCTGTATTGGCTCTTTGCATAACGTTGCATTTGAGCTCCAGCTGTTGCCAACGAAAACGCTGTGTGTTTTCCGGGTGCAATCAGAAAGGTTGGGTTCTGTTTAAAATCGATGTACTTGTGCGGCGGATGATTAAAAATTTTGATATTGTGCCTATGATATTCAGAAAAGAAATTACAATCTAATTTAATATTCTTCTGAAAGACAATTGTTCCCCGGACAATCACTTTAAGCTGTGCCGATATAATCCACATCTTCTAAGGAACACAGAAATAACGTAAACGGCCAAGAGAACTCCGGAAAAAACGACTGTACGTACTTCTCACGTTTAATTTGACGTCAATTTTATCTCATATCGTTCTTGTGTGTAGCGTCCTCTCATTTCAGATACCTCGTGAGGTAAAGTATATTGGATAATTATTTACAGTTTCAATTGGCATCCTTACGGCCAGTGAAGGGGCCAGAAAGTCATAGGAGGCGCAATTTGCAATTGGGACAGAATGTGACGTCAGCAATCTAATTTCCTTCCTTATTCTCATGGGATTGCGAAAACTAGAAACTTTTCTCCCGCGGAAAAATTTCTCGGGACCACTCCCGCATGCCAGCGTAGATTCCGCCCACTTCTCAAGGCGAAATATCCTTACGTTAAACTCGCATACCTATAAAGAGCACATCCTCTACCACCTAGCTTAACATACGATGGTGTAAACAGCGTGTTATTAGAGAGCTCTGTGTTCCGTAGAGGAGCACAAGCAAGCGCTGTGCGTTTGCGTTACACTTGCTGCTCCACCATAAGGATGCGCGTAGTCGCCATGCGCCAAGTGAAGACGCAGTTTTGGGCTACGCCCGTGAGCAATAGTGACGACGCTAGTTCTTTGAGTACGCAAATTTTTTGTGCAAGCTATTTTATTACTCCCTATCGACCTCTTAGCAACGAAGTTCCTTAACGTCAATTGTGTTTCTCAAACTTTATGTCTTTATTTGATGCGACCACCAGCGCCCATCGTACCACAGAATGCCTAAATGCGCGTACTCGTTGGGAGCGCGCACTTTCCTTATAGCTCGGGCTTGCGAATAAGACGTACCCGAGTGATATGCACGAATGTGTGACACAGGTTACATAAGAGGTTACAAAATTAGAAATAACACTTTTCCCTTCCGAGTGGCACGATTGCCTCTAAGGTATTCCATACAATTTCAGCTGCATGGAATCTGGCACTAGCAAAAAATATTGACCATCCCGCTAATCTCCGCGAACGCAGCATTGACCGTCCTTGAGTTTTGGCATTAAATAGGGCTACAATCGAATTATTCACCGATCAAATTTAGCGGGGAACGGACGTTCGCTTTCTTCGCTCATGTCACACCTCTACGTGACGTTACGTGTCTGCATTACTTGTTTGTTAGTTTGATTACTTACACAATCCTCCCCGCCCCTCCCCCCCCCCCCCCCCACAAAAAAAAAGGAAGATATGAAAACCAGTTTTCCTTTACATGTGCCTTTTTCTTTTTCTTTTTTCCTTCCTGACATACCGGTTTTGTAGTACGCTGTCCTTTTTAGACAACGTTCTCTATTCTACGTTTTAGCTTTCGATGAATTGCAGAGGACACTACGAGCAAACGAAACCAACATTATGCCGTGCGAGTATCACATGACCTTCGGAAGGAGAAGTGGGGGAGGTCACGTGACGCGTTCCCCGAGCTGGATTGGTTGGGATCGTCCGTAGCGTCCGCCGCGCACCATTGTAGCTTGCAAAGGGAAATGGACGTTTTACTACGAGCCACGTTACAGCCGCCATTGCTGACCTTCTCTTGCCTTAAGGTGCATTTACACTGGCGTTCCAATCGCAACCGCGAAGCGGATTCTCTCTTTTAAATGCACAAACGCGCTTAAAATTGTATTGGATCTTTAAGCAATGGCGTTCGCAACCACTTTGCGAATACGGTTCGACCGCCAGTGTGAATGAGGCATTACCGGGATGCTGAGCCGATGAAGCGGGCGTTCAAAAGCCTGCACTAAGTCCAATGCTTAGGAGAAGGTCACAGCAGAATCTGAACTGGCAATACCCCTATTTTGCTGTGGTAATGATGAAGTGAAGCAAACGGAATAATAGGAAACGATACTATAAGGGCGGTTATGACGGCGTTTATGCACAGCTGCTGCAAAGCGTCCATAGAATAGAGATCATATTAGCCGCTCTATCTAGTAGAATTCAAGGTTTTTGGTTCTAGCCTCGCAACGTAAATACACAGCCGTCTACGGAATGCAAATGAGAACCGCTCTGAACCCCACTCATCCTAAAGCGGGAAGGAAAAGAGCGCGTCTATAGCAGAACGGAGTGTGAATGACTTCCTTACGTGCTACCGAGGAAACTCCTTCGTACCTGAACGGCCGCCAAGAATGCCGTTCAATGTTTTGCCCTGTGCCACGGGGGCTCTCGATGGAGGCTAGTTGCACTTCTGAAAGCTTACAACCCCAGGCCGTTACGGCACAAGGTGACAACTGCTCATTCAAATATTATTTCGTAACTGTTTAACATGCATTGAAGTTGAAATTTTGTATGGTGCGGACTATCTACAGTAGGGGACTATAGACATATTTGTTTCCAATATCGTTTATAGTGACCAGCCGTAACCGATTTTACCAATGACGAATATGGTAATTACGATTTTTATAATACAGTCCTGTGTCGTTAATACAGACCCAGTTAATATAGACAAAACTTCTGGTGACAAACTGAGTAAATACATGCAGTTTGGTCTTGTTCTTATGGACGGCTCACATTGTGAACCATATTAGGGATGAACGTGAGTGCCCATATTAATGAAACATGAATGTACAGAGTTGTTTTGCGCGCTAATAAAGCAGGATAGGTACAATACAACATTCAATTACAATTAGTTTTTACGCGCTGATTTCTTGACAGGTGCGGACTATGAATCGAAAGCGTTTTATTCTTCAGATGCGCACTATCTAAGCAAACACTATTCTTTTACGCCTAAATTTGCCCGGCGGACTATACACCACAGCTTTCTGCAAGTGCTCTTAAATCCCCGCGATGTTCATGATGGTGATGCAGCTGCTGCAACTTCTGAACTCCCTATGCAGCTAGAATGTTCTGACACTTTCTTTGACTGTTGAAACCTGTTCAGCGCTATTCTCTAAGTATGTTGTCCGGTTTCGTAGTCCAAGCTTTCCGGCCATCTGTCGCAAGTTTCCACTTTATTTTTCTTATGTACGCTGCGTATCCCTTTTGCCTTATCTTTCACTGTGAGAAATGGGGCTGGTAAGTGCCCCGCCATTCAAGCGTTTCATGCTCGACGTTCACGGGAAACGAAGGAAAGGAAGAACGTCGAACCACCCTGGACGCGATTTTGAAAACAATGACATCTGTTCTCCCCACTCCAAGAGATAATCAGCGTAGAGTCCTTCTCAGTCATCGCCAACAATAGTTTTTTTTCGGGTTGGGGTGGGGAACGGATCAGTCAGGTCCGTTCGTTTGACTTGGTGCGGGTGTTGTGAAAACCATATGCTTTCCTCAAAATGTGCCTGAAAACGAGGTCCTCGGGATTCCGTTCGATTGGCAAGATTTGACTGTCGTCGACACTCGTTAAGCTGTGTTATTCGAGATCGTTCTCGAAATAGATCATTTTCGAATAACGCTGCACCGTGTGGTTCGTACTATGTATTGCTCAAATGATAACACGGGCTAAATCTGATGCCCTAATCCTTTCGCGTACATCGGTAAACATGTTATTTGTGCGCGTGAAATACGCCTGCCTTGCGGCTGTATTCTACTGTAAATTATTTTCAATAGCTAAGCGCGTCCAGTTCCATTCGTTCTGTCGCGAGCGTAAGCAACACAAATAGTTTACAGTTTCTTTTTTGCTTCAAATGTGGCTCAATGCTTTCTCAATGTCGCCAGGAAAATGCATACACCGTGAAACGTAAATAAGAGGGGACTGTCGAGAATTTAGCCGACTGCAGTCTTTGGAATTTCGCTTACTCAGGCTGCGCCTATTAAAATCGACAGTTTACTCGGTTGCGGTTAGCAGGGACGTGTAGAGACTAGCTTCAAAACCCAGTGAGTAAGCTCGAAAAAGATCCCTTGTCCCTGGGGCAAAGTGTGTCTTGGAAGGGTGCATGGTCCAGAAGACACGGTAGTCGCGCACAACACGACATTCAGTAAATAAAGAGGAGAGTGGGTGCAAGCAAGGACAGCTGCCACAGGTATTGATGAGGGACCCAACGCGGATACTAGTACAAGTAAAGTGGAGGCTACTTATGCTCGCAGACATTTTTACTAATCACGATCTGATTAGTAAAATAAATTGCAGATAATTTGAAATTTGAAATTATTCTCCCTTTCTTTTCTCAAAGACTATCTCAGTGATTGCTGCCGTTCCGCTCGAAGCGTTCAATGTGAGCTGCAAGCCTCATATCCGAGCTTACGTTCTTAACAATTTTTAGTTCATTAATAAAATTAAGAAAATTAATTAATTGTTCTTATTGTAGCTCAAAACGTACAATATAATACATCTTTAGTGAGCTGTAAAGGCGTGGTTGGAAGACCCTTATGGTAAAGAAAACCTAGGAAGCGGAATTATTTTTGTATTATCTTTCTTTATTAGATGTCTATGCATTGCCAGGACCTTTCTAAGATAATAATACAGCTACGTAGTAAAAAAAGTTTTATAATATTCTTGACACGTTTCCAATAGAACAATATAATTGAAGTAGAAATTAGTGGCCTTCAAACAGTGCCTCGCTGTCAAGGTTTCAGTACATCTAAATGTAACGCAGTATTACAGCACATGAGAAACAATATCTTTTTATCGTTTCATTTGCAAATACTATTTGACAAATAAGGTTTTCTTGGCATAATGCATCACTGAATCTGGTTGATCTTTGAAAGGAATATTTTCTTAAAGAAACAATATCAATACCTTGTTTCCATACTTAAGTACCCTTGTAAACCGTTAACAAAATATAATAAAATCTGAATCTACATCTAGTTTCTTATAAATTTCAAATATAATTGAGAGCCACTGGAAAACAAACTGGTCTTACCATTGCAGTAAATGTCAGCAGAACTTGCGAAAGGTTTGTTCCAACTTTCACATTGAGCAGGGCTGTTATTCAAGGGATGCTAAACCAAAATTTGAATCGGACAAAACAGGGCTGGAGAAACAGGCAGAACGTTGCAAAATCCCAAAACACCACTCATACAGCAATATCTCTAACGGTTGGCCGCATTTTAGAAAAAGAGGTGTGGCATTGAACATGACCGACGAGGCCGACGTGACATGTCGCGTCACGATTCTCATTGCCTTCCCCATTCGCTTCGTCTCCTCGAGCAGGTGAACCGGTGCGACGAGGAGAGAAGCGAGTCAGCTTCCCCTCATTTTTGACTATTCCAGTAGGATCATGACGTAATAACCCTTGCTTAATCGCGCCCCTGTTTTTTTTTTTTTTTAAGTACCACCATTTTTTTTGAGATATTAATGTAGGAGTGATATTCGGAGTTCGTAGCCTCCCGTTCAACGCTTCTGCGGTCTTATGCGAAATTTAAATTTCGGTACAGCATTACTTTAACAAGTTTCATGGGTTCCTGTCACTCGTCGTTATAGTTTAGTAAAGTCGAGGTCGCAGTTAGAACATAAAATAAAAAGGATACCTGGACTGCAGTGCGTAATCTAAGTTGGAATTCGTGTAAAAGTTTTTGGCACATTAATGTGGTGGTGTTTTCCATAAGAAAGACGCAAAGATTCAAATTTTAAGTCTTTTCATAAACCAAATTTGGGATTTCAAAATTTACTTGCTATTTTATAAAGATCAATACAATTATTTTTAAAATAATAATATTTTCTTTTACATGACTGATCTTCTTTAATTGTAGTTGTTTGGCGTTGAAGATTAGGATAAGTGTATAATTGGTTAGTCGAGAAAATATCAGATCTATTATAGTCCGTTGCAACTCAAGAAGGTAGGGCAAGGATAGAATTGGCCGGGAGGCGGAAGCAGACGGAACGCTAAAGAGAGAATTAGGTTTCTCCTCTCTTCTCCAGAGTTCCATCTGCTTCCTCCACCTCGGCAAGTTTGACCCTCACCTACCTTCTTGAATTGCAACGGACTATAGACAGTATTTTCAAACCTGAGTACCTAGGTTGTACATTTACATGTACTTTTCAAAATGTCACGGAAGTGATGTATCGGAATTTGTTTGGTGGAGGCAATGTCTACGAACAATCAGATGTCAATACGCCACTTTTGTGAGCTTTAAAATGTACATGTATATGTTCATACCTAATCCTCCAGGTTAGCAGGAGTACATTCTCAGGAAAATTACTTTCATATTATAAATACATCAGTTTCAAAATAATTGGATATCGTTCATATTTATTTTTGAAGGCGATAGCTCTTTAATGTGTGAAAATATGAAGGAGTAACCCAGAGAATAAAATAAAGCACCCTGGTAACCTAACTGTAATGCAATTTCATACAAGGCAGCAGTGTTAAATATATGTAAAAAAGTGCTTAAAGAGCTGAAAAGCTCACAAGACCCACGATTCTTAATTTCACTCAAAAGACAAAAGCGAAATATTAATTGTTCGTGTAGTGGAGCACCAGTTCATGTTTGTTTGTATCTCTAACGGTTTTTCACCAAATATAATTTCCAAGAAGAGTTCCTGTTCTACCGTTGTAGCCTTCCACCTTTGGTATTTATTGATTAGTTTTTCTTACGTCTATTTCACAGTGTACCAAATCGTCAGAAGGCGCTGGTTAACCTCAATGTTTAAAAGTCGACAACTTGTTTTTATATTTAAAGGGTGGTTGCATTCTTGAAATAGCATGTAACTTCTTGTACATAACAAATGCTTCAACGCTAGATACTGTATTTTTCGTCCTTTTCGTTTCACGTTTGTTAAGGTCGCACCTTCCCCCCCCCCTTTCCTATAAACTGCCGTTTTCAGAAATATATTGGTATATAAGTCGCACTTACATATATATAAGCTCGGCGCAGCAAAACTGCATTGATAAGCCTGCGTATATATATTGTGATTGGAGCATATGCACATCCGGGAGCCAGTTTCAATATGCTCGCCAACGTATTGAACAATAAATATGACCCACACGTCAAATCAGCTCCCTTAGCCTGCGTGCTTATACAAAAGACAGCATATAAGCCGCGTTCTTTTATAATACGCACCGACTGAAATTTTTTATAAAAAAGCGCGACCGGGAAGTAGAGTAGTTGTCTTCATTCCCCCTTTCCAGAGTGACACTATAAAGTTACTAAGTACCAATTTTCTCAATCCGGAATAGACGCCGAAAAACGATTTCCGACCTTCTACTAGAAATGCGCTTCGAGATCCGGAAGTCTCAATATGAAAGCGGATTACAGAGCAGCAAGTGAATTGACTCTATAGTTCCTCCCCTTGCATCGTGACCCCCTTTGACACATCGTTTCTCACAACCCGCAAACTGGAACAAGTGGCGACCAAGCTAGCGTGCGTAGCATCGCGATCGGCTCCAAGGTGAATGAAACAAACTGGTCAGGCGAAAATTTAAAATGTTTCGCGCGGATTCTTTAACAGGTCATCATGGGGTACTGGAGATCAGAGGTCAGATTATTATTATCCCTGGCACATTGTTACGGGACTCGTGAAAATAAGGTAACGGTTATGCGGTTGCTTTCTCGGAAATCATCTTCCATCTTGGCGTCCTTGACTGAGTATTTTATAATGACGCTGTCTCAAATATACGCACCGTTATGTTCAAAAAAGGAACTTAAATGCTCCTTTGGCCTACTGATTAATTTCGGATTCACAGCATGTGCGGCGCGTTCTGAGCCATGCTGGGTATTTCTTTCAGCTTTTTGTCAGCTCAGAACGTCTGCTCAATTCTGCTAATATTAGCTAAATTTAGCGTCACAACTTAGGTTTCCGCAACATTTAGCGCAATCTAGCATTACAAATCAGGTTGCTCGATGAATTCAGCGGAGAAGGCTTCCTGTCAAACTTAGTGGCACGGGCGTCCACTACATATTGCGTGTTAAGATCTTGCGTTATACATTTTTGTGGCATTCTTTTTATGAAGCCCGAAAGCTTAACACAAACTGTTGTACACCAAGAATAGCTTAATAAAGTTAAAATTGTAGTAAGTAAGTAGCTCACTACGATTTCCACTTTATTTTGTTTGTTTTTTTGTAAAACATTTCGTGTTATGACATGCCTAAAAATAGTAACTAACTATTCTTAGGCAAGTCAAGTTGATAAATTTTTGAGCGTAAGTGCGGTGAGGATGCGGCAATATTATACTTAAGTAATTGTCAAGTTATATTTGTACACTCTAGTAGCACCGACAGATTATAATTCTTTCGACCAGTTGTGCAAGTTCCATAAAGTCAGCGGCTTTGACTTAATCAAATATTTAGGATATCGTTACTTAGATTGTATGCAGCAAGCTCATCCATATACAGTGTATTCAGGAAGCACTTGACCAAAACAGATTAATATTGTTCTAGGTATGAGATTACTTGTCTCCCCTACAAAGTAATCTTTTAGAGGTAGTCAAAAGATAAACTTCTTTCACATCACCCTTCACGGAATTACCAGCCGTCGGCTTCTAACTTTCGAACTTGCCAAAAAAACTATTATACAGGTGTTTTTGTAGTACATATACTAAAAATCTGAGTGCGTCACGCTCATATCCGCTCTATGAAAAAGTTAACGGGGGATCGAGTCACTGATTCAAAAAGCATTGCACTTTTTTTTTAACATGCCAGTCTTTTGGACCCGTGACGAAGCAACCACAAACTTTTTTCTATATTTATTTTTTAGTACCAACATTAGATTAGATCTACCTATCAACAAACGCTGTTAATAGACCAACATTTGATGTATATTACACAAAC
Organism: Ixodes ricinus; assembly: GCA_037355805.1. Taxonomy (NCBI): domain Eukaryota; kingdom Metazoa; phylum Arthropoda; class Arachnida; order Ixodida; family Ixodidae; genus Ixodes; species Ixodes ricinus. The sequence continues at coordinate 15,339 of JAZHYW010014213.1, forward strand.
TTTCGATGATTTGCAGTGTACATTTTCCAATATCGCGTGTTCGCAGGTGAGATTGTGACTTTGTAATTCGCTCCTGCTGGGGTTCTAGTGTGTCCTGCAGAATTCTGAACCAAATCTATAAATAAACCGAGCAAGGCACCGACGTCTCACCTCCTGGACCTGATCTTCCGGAAGGGCTCCGGCCACGACAGACGCCAAGACCCCGAGTCCCAGGAGTAAGAGCCCGGCGGCGAAGACCGTCGGTTGTGGCATGAGCTCGCGCCGGTGCTCCGTCTGTGGACTAGTAGCCTGGGCGGCTGACTCGCGCAGCCAGGCATAGGTAGGAAGGAGCACAGATGCGCTTGGAAATGACGCGGACGACGAGGAGGGCTGGTGGGGAAGGGCTCTCACAGATGCGTCCCGACTCCCCGCCGCCGTCCGTGCACGCTCTACGCACGCGCACTGCGAATTAAAACCCAGGGTTACAGCGCGGGCCCCGCAGCAGGCCCCGAGGGTCAGCAGACTCGACGAAAAGACACGTGCACGGTCCGACTCCTCAGGGTGCTAACGCCATGAGATATCGGCTGCATTCGAAGAATGCCACTGTGTCTTGCGCCTCCAGATCTACTCCATTTCATCCTACGACGGAGCCCAGATGACGCTACGAGACGTCAAAGCCAATCAAACATCGTGTGAGTGTCACGTGATCCTTTGGAAGAGGCCCGCAGCGACGCCAGAGGATCGTAGTCACGTGATTACATTCACAACGTTGTATTGGCTGGGATGCCTCGCATAAGGTCCCGACGCGGTTTATCGTAAGGCAAAATGGAGGATAGCAATTTGGAGACGGTAATTCGACATGGGGAAAGTACTCGGAAGGCGGTGGTTTTCGGCGCCATGTATCGACGATTCCGGCATGATGGCTGCGTCGCCGGATGAGAAGAGGGGAGGCGTGGCGGACCTTGGGGTAGCTTGTCGCTTGTTCCGGAGTGCTGGGGCACAAAGGGGGGCTCTCCCAGCCCTGAGACGGACTCGTCTTGGTACACCATAGCGATGCAATGAGTAGCGCAGCGAGGTGAATATCAGTGGCGGAAATTCGCCAGGCTGGGGGTAAGAGAAGCCGTTTACGAGATTGCGCTTTTTGTTTTGAAGCATCTCGTCGGAATAAGAATTACTTAATCCCAAGATGCATCTTTCTACAGCATGCGAATGCTGAGCATAAAAAAATCGAATCTGCGTTTTATGTAGTTAGTTTTAAATAAGAGCCTCGTGAAGTTATTAACTCTGCGGTACTCAGAATCCAACGCATTTAGTGGCTGCTCATTTAAATAACTCAATTTGCGGAAGTACGGAAAATATTAGGGATATAATGATGTTCTTTTAATTACACAATTTTTTGCCTAATATTAGAGTATGTTCAATGAATGATTAAGCAATCAGGTTGCTTTGTTTTCTTTATATAGTATACATAGTATAGCGAGTAACTAAAAACAAATGTTGGGAGTTATATGTAAAAGCCTTTGATTGTGACGGCAAGGTACTACGATATTCGCAGGAAATGAGTTCCCCTACAGACGAGTTGCGTTAATTGCACGACGTACGCGAACCACACGGAAATGACGCACAGTTTAAAGCGTGGGCTGCGGAAATCAGCCGTTACTCGTGACTGAGATGGCAGCTCTGCTGTGGACCACGTACGAGCTCTTGTAACCCCAAAAGCTTTACTATATTTCAAACATTAGAGTTTTTGGTTTTTTTATTTTCATCTTTTCGATGCTTCTGACGTTGAATAGGATTGAAGACGCAACACAGATCAGACAAGCAACGAAATCTTTGAACAAATATGTTTTGATGCCTAGATTCAAACCAAGGTCATATAATTATCGTTCAAGTGCGTAATCGCCACTAACTAGGAATTGCAGATTTGGTTCTCCAGACAAAGTCATACTATTAGAATAGAGTAGGTGAAGGTGTGGGAAATATGTCGGAATATAAATGAATAACGGGAAATGAGCACTGCTGCCTTGGTATTTTTTCATATCTTGTCCTTTTAACGTCGCTTTGTTGTTTATTTTTACTTTTTAATATAACGAACATAGCCACTAAACAAATTAATAAGCGGTTGGAAATGGTGATTACCCAGAGAAGGCTTTTGCTAGATTCTGCCTATTGTCAAGCGATCAAACTTAAAATCCCAGCCGCACGTCTTCAAAAAGACTAGTTTTCCTAGACGAATGACTACTGCCACAAGGAAGCCATTATATGCTACCGAAACAGCGCATCCTTGGCCATTATATATTACCGAAGAACACGTTACGTAATATAGCATTGTCCGCAATATACGAACAAACATAAAGCACCAAAAACAAAACTATCATAGTCATTTTTCACAATTTCTGTCTACTGTTTATCTGCGCCTGACAACAATGAGCCGCGTTTTGTCGTAATTATTAGCAATATTCGAAATTAAATAATTCACGCACAAAACTACGAGAGAAAATTGGAGTTAGAAATTTCGTGCTGAACCAAGAGATCAAATAAAAAACGGCTGTGTTGATGTAATCTATAAAGAAATTAAATACAACCGAATATACGTTCTCCAAGATATAAACTAATAACCATTCATACCTACACCCATTAACGGGAAAAAAACGTAATTCCGGGATACCTGGTTAAGAATAATCTTAGGCCCTTGTCCTGAAAAGCGACGTTTAATACCCCCAAGAACGCAAATTCTCGATGACAGGGTTTTTGTTTTTTTAGATTAATTAAAACTAAAAATACTGCCTCGCACTAACATATTCTACGTAATCCAACGCCTGCGCACTCTGTGCGAGTTCGAAAGATCTAGCCGAAACATCCAGCCTTAGAGTAGCCGGACAGCCGATTCCCTCGATTAGCGGACACAGTGAGGCAACACATGTGTCTCGCTGGCTGCTAGGAATTTTCTTCTGTGGTGCGCGCGGAAGCAGGGACCGTGTCTGACCGCCTACGCGTAGAGCAAGTCGTATGCTTCTCGCGCAGGAGCTTCGTGACGTCAGAACGACGCCAAGCTCTGATTGGCTTTGATTGAAAGGATAGTGGGTAGACCGCAATGCTAGATGCCTAGAGATCTACCCACTATTTTGTTTTCAATCAGCCAATAAGAGCTCGGCATTCTGACATCATTGCAACCCCTCCGGAAAGAAGCAGACAAACTTGCGGTCCGCATAGTTTGTTTCACACAAATTTGGAGAGAAGCCGACCGTGCAATCCGACGGAGGAAGTCAGAACAGCTCCAATAATTCGTAGTCAAGGCACTCGTCAGCTTTTTTATGTTTTCGACCACCGGCTAAAGCAATCATACACAGACAAAAAGCGCAGGATCACGGAGCAACCGCAGTGCGCGATTGCTTTAGCCGGTGAAAACAAACGCGCAAAGAGGAAGAGTGCGGCGACGACGCGCCTTTGACACTGTTTAATTGGCTCCGTTGGATTGTAGCGTTTACTATGCTCGGATTCGGTGCGAAACGCAGCATAACGAGAGTTCTCAAACTCGCCACAAAAAAAGTATTTTTTGTTTCTGTTGCTTTTGAAAAGCGTTTATGACGCATGCGCTGTCATCGACGAGAGCCCTGCATGCAGCTTTTTACGCTCTCGCCAATTGCGGAATTTCAATCATGAAGTTAATGCGCCCGTTGTTTGCGATTAACACATTTCCGCTAATGTAATCTTGTGAACCCGAAACTGCTTCCACCTAATCTCGGAGTCGGTCGCACCATGTCTTCCGACCTCTACATCCCAAACGCGCTGTGCAGTCGCCACATAATCTCTCTACTAAAGAAAGCGATCGGCGGCGACTGAACTGACGCTCTGTCGCAGCAACCATTTCCGTACAATCTCCAAGGTGAGCAGTAGTTCTTTGTTATCAGATACACAAATAGCCGGCACTGAGTAAGTTGTACACCGAGTTTAACAGCGCAAGCCGTTAAGGTTTGGGCTGTACTGTAGAATCGGGTTTAAATGAAAATCGAGCGACGCGAGTGGTCTTGGATGCATGCTAACACTACTGAAAAGTGACTGGAAACTCATAAAAATCCGCGGAAGAGCCCGCACATCTACTCATTATTTGTGTGAGTGATGTCGCCCTATCTAGCCCACCATGTATCGAAAGCCATCCGCTCCTCTTTTAGCGCTTTCATTACGGCCTGATTGTTTGTCGTCTACGTGTTCTTCTTTTCTTGTCCCTGTAATGTTTTGCGCAACTGTAACTATCTTCATTCTGTACCAACTCGCCCAACTGTCTGCATTACTACTGATTGTGTAGATTAACGTTACGCTTACCGAGTCGTCTGTACGCGTAAAATAAAAATAAAACAATCCAGCGTTCTAAATATCTCTAAACAGAAATCTATATAGTGTTTAACCATACATCCCAACGAAACTGAGGCTACGAGTTGATGAAGCAACTCATGCAACCTTAAAGTGGAAACGCGTTCTTCTCCTATCTATTCGCGTGTTAGCGTCGGGTATTCGTTGTGTTTTCTTTGTGAATCTCTTAGCCGTTTAACATATTTTGAGGAACAGTTAAACGGAATATTTTATATTACCGCGTTTCTAAAAAACGTCAATCGCATCACAAGAATGTCTTAATGTCCCTGCAGCATTGTCGCTGTTCAGACCATGCAGGGTTACTTGATGTGCAGGTATTTAATTCCATATTGTGGCATTCTCACTTAAAAGTCATCATTAGGGCTAAGGAATGTATGGCAATATGAAGGCGATCTTCACACTGTATGGAATCCAATCGAATTCCTTCATTTACAACACTGAGAATCAACAAAATCTAGCATACCTGTTGTTCAACAACATTCTGAGATAAATTAGTGGAAGCAAAATGTCATCGTTATAAAAGCATCGAAGTTAGAGTTCCCCGTGTCATAAATAAAACATCCAAATTGCAGTGTCGATCTAAATGAACTGCATAAAATACATATACTGTAAACGACTTAATTTTTGCGTGGACCTAATTTTCGCGAATTTTGCAATTCCCCTACAATTCGCCAAATGTACACCCCTCGAACAATTCCTCAAAAATGTAAACATAATGGAATCTGTATTGAGATCGCACCGCGTCTCGAAAATTAGAGCCCGCGAATTATTCCAAAATTTCAGCTTTGACCTAAATCGCCAGATACTGAGCACGCGAAAAATAAATCGTTTAGAGTATATACTAAAGTATGCCTAAAACATTGGAATCAACTCATCCCTACATTTACGATTCGTGAACCTCATGATCAAATAAAGAAACGATCTGTCTTTATTGAGGACAGTCGGTCAATTTTAGAGCGCATAATATATTTTAATTTTATATATTAAAAAATGCTTCTACGAATTAACAATAACGTGTTTTATGCCAAAAAGATGGTCAATCTTGCTTATAAAATCCTGACACAATCGCGTGGTTTATTAAAGATGTAGACAAGCCGAAAGTTGAAATGTAAAATATGGAATACAACATATGGAAGTTGGAAGATATGCCACGATGCAACAAGCAATACTGTCTACTCGCTCATATAACTAAAGAAGCTTACGATCCGAAAAATTCGTATATGTATATATACATATCTATGCATGAAGAGAATATATCGTAGGATGCCGAAGAAAATAAATTAATGAAGTGGCACTTTGAAGCGTTGTATGTGTTTTAAATCATTTCGTGAGGCGACGAAAACTCCACTTCGAAGTACGTTTCCTCTCTTATTTATATATATTTATGAAGAAGATAGGCCTCCTCTTGAAACGTCAATAAACCTTTCCTTGTTTTTGTTGAGTTCATGGATCTTTCTTTTATATATATATATATATATATATATATATATATATATATATATATATCACGGACACTTTTAATCATTGTACGTAGTCTCCAAGGAGGAAATAAACGAACATACACAGATGAATGAACCGTACTTAATCCAAAGAATCAAAGAATCAAAGAATCAAAGTTTTACGAACTCGCCGAAAGACAAAATAAACGGCGGAGCCAGGATTTGAGCTCTTGGCCTTCAATGTCCGGTAGGGTGTGCAGCACGCCCTACCGGACATCGGGAGGTCAAGAGTTCATATATATATATATATATATATATATATATATATATATATATATATATATATATATATATATATATATATATATATATATATATATATATATATATATATATATATATATATATATATATAATATATAATATATAATACATGTATAAACGTATTAGATAAAAAATTCTCAGCGGGGGGTGAAAGGTCTTATAAGTTTTGGATGTAGTCCCAGCGTACTAACTCATTACATTCAGAAAAAATAAGCAAGAGATAAAGAGAGCAAAAAAAGCTTATCTTTCGGGATACGTGAAGCCTTCGCACGTGAAGCCTTCGCACGATACACGTAAAGCCTTCGCACAACAAAACAAAACAAAATACCCCGAACACGCGGGGTCACGATATATCTGTATTCCCTTTTAGCTCAGACCATTGTTTTCAAACCTTTAAAATTCGAAGGCCGTAAAAGCTGTCGACACGAGCCACCTTGTCACTGAACGCGCTTCGAAACGAGCGTGCCCCTTGTGTCACGTGATCGCACACGTGGTTCCCTCCGCTTGGATAGTCAGCAGCCACGTTTGCAGGAAGGAGCGCTGTCACTGAGCGGGAATTTCTACGCGAAGCCTTGAAATTAAGAATGTATAAAAAAAAAAAGTCCTCACCTATGTTTTTCTTTGATTTTAACATGAGCATGGCGCTGCGTGTGTGTATAACGTTCGCGAGTAGGCGGTGGGAAATCTGCTAATCGAGAGCCGCTGCCCCAAATCCCTCGTTTCTTTATTGTTGCTGCCGTAGATGTGATAGACGAGACAGTACTACCCGTTTCTATTGTTGTAGCCACACAGTCCGACTACACCATTTTATGAACAATGGCAAAGTGATTGCATTTGTTTTTGCCAATATATCGTCTTAGTGGAATGCCTCTCATTGGAAAATGTGTACTCTAAGAAGTACACCGATTTCGCACGACACACGCGAAGTACTTTTAATGTATTATCTTAAACATGTATCTCTGAAATGTTCACCATACGCGGATGTCACCACTAAAATATAAAAATATACCAGAAATATCCTTAAATATAATTTTCATTATGAAAATATGATAAAGCATAGATCTACTTTTTATAAAAGTAGAAAGTAGTGTACGTAAAGAGGATTGGTCTTTGCCAAGGGTAAATCAAAGGATACCAACAAAAGCCATTTTAGGACCGATCTTCAAAAATACAGTTTAATATGTTGAAGAGAAACAAAATGGATGTCAGCTTTCAATAATATATATATATGTAATAGATCAATAGAGTTCAAACTGGCACAAAATTTTAAATTCCAGCCAACAGTAGTCCAAATTATTACGAAATCCGTCTTGCTCGGTTATGTTCTTGACTCCAGGTATCGCGACTCGGCTATCCCGTCAGGCCGAATGTAAATACTGCAAGATGACACATAAGAATCGCCTTTAAAGGTGAAACGCGATAACTCAACATACAAACTCCCACTTGTTCCCAAGCCCTGCAGGCGTGTCTGCGTGGCCTAGGCTGCACGTCAGTCTCGAAGTGTTTGCAGTTTACGCACTTTCAGGGTGCATGTCACGCGCGGCTGAATAGAGCATATATTTCTTTGGAACTTGTCGCATGTGTAAAAAGTATGCAGTGGACCAAGTGCCTTTCAGTGACCATTGTCTGGTTTCTTTTATATCGTGCTCATCAAAGGAGAATGCAAACAGGTTCACTTTGGGACCTGGGGAAGTTAAATACAAACCTTTTACAATACGATTATTTCATGAATGGGGTGCAAAAATGTCTGGGAAGTTAGATAACATAAAAGACGATGGGGTTGGAGCGAAATGGGAATTATTGAAAAAAGAAATCAAAATGAGCGCCATCGAAAGATCTGGTTGTTTGAAACACGGGGAAGGAAAAGAAATCATGGAGTTAAATAATCTGCTACAACAGTTACTTCATGCTGAAGTCCTGTCACCCGGTCTTTTCTCAGACGATATCAGTAGCTTAAACTCCTTGAAGCTCTTGATACAGGGCGATATGGGGAGGTCATGGTTCGAGCAAGGTTAAAGGATTATCACGTGGGGAGATACCGACAAAACGAGTTTTCGGCATGAACCTAATCGTGTCAGCTATCGTCGCAGATGGCGTGCTGTGTGGCGAAGTAGCGTTAGGAAGCGACGCCGGGTTGTGGTGCGAGAGTTCAACTTCAAAAATTGTTTTCTCGCTTTAAACAAAAATTACTTTGATTAAACTTTCAGAATCAAAGGATTATCGATTGTTCTTCCAAACCTACCATTTTTTTTACCTGGACCACCTCGGGGTGAAATAAACGGCGGTTAATGCGTCAAAACGCACTTTTGAGCAACTTCAAGATTTTTGTTTACAGCGAGATATTTATTTGAGCGGTTTTAAACATTTACTATAGAATATATACCTAGAGGTCAGCCGGTAAAAGTTCTATTAGGTCGCAGGAGCAATTAGATATTTTTAAATAAATAACAATACTGCTAAATGTTCAAAACGTTTTACTTTAAAAAGAAAATATTTAAATTAATCAAAACTTCACAAGCCCAACCACATTGTAAGTCGAAAGCCGTGCAAATTCAAGAAAAAATATTGTTGGGTGTTTCACTAAAAAGCTGATTTTTCATCAATCAATGAGTAATGCCTAGTTTCATGCTGTTTTTAAAAGTTAGAACCGCGCTCACCTCATCAAACAAATTTTTTCGCCTAAAATATTTCAGGGCATGGCTACGGACATTGCGGCAAAAGGCCATGCATCTTTTTTTTTTTTAGAAATCGGAAGGGGTCGAGCGCATTGTCTGAGACATTTGACATGGAATGACCCTTTGGTAACCAACCTTTCCTTGCAATCTGTACGAAATCTCAGAGTAGTAAGAAGGCTTTCGTTTATTCTTATTCATTTTTATGCGTGCAGCATACAAGTCCTTATCGAATATCTATCCCTATTTCTTCACCGCTCCTAATCTAGCCTTGAAGAGCAAAGAGCACCAGAGTAAGTTATCACATAAAAATACGCCTCTTTTTTTTACAGCCTCCTTATTTATATGTTTAATTTAAACTAACCGAAAAATCTCTCCTTGCTACGTTTCGCCATTAGTAAGAGTGCAGTTAGCTTAGCAGTCGGTGAAACCAATCCAGTAATGCCAAAAGTGCAACGTCATGGTATAAGTTGTAAGTTCGTGATAGTGCTACAAACCGAGTCAACAAATCAAACGCTGCGACTGCGTCATGACCTTGCGCTAATTTTTCTGTATTCCATATTCCTATGCGTTCCATCCATCGGCTTAGTTCTGATATACGAGTGTGGCGAAACAAAGTATTACAAGGCGTACCTGCGGTTTCCGCGAACAATGTCGGCTGACGTTCTACCTAATCGGTCCAGGGTATACACTCTAAAATATTTACGGTTTAAAAATGGTGCTTCAGCGTTTCACCCGTATGGAATCACGTTTCAGCCCCCTTATTTCAATAAATACGGTCTTTTATAATTCTGAAATATTGCATTTGGCATTGAACATCCTTCATTTTTTCCAGGATTCAAGAAGTTATGTCGAAAGTGATGTTGCGGTTTAGTATGCGGGAAGAACTTTAGCGTAGGTTTTTTAGCGACTACATCGCATAATTATTGTTTAAAGCAGAGCATTTCAGATGGAGACATTCCTTGAACTGCGAGATATTATGCACTACATACAATATTGAAGATAACAATGCAACAAACTTCCAACCATGTTTATGCCTACCATGTTTTTTATAGAACTTCCTTGCTATAAGCACCCAAGCTTTCTGAATTTTGCGCCGCTACTCATGATTTTTTGGTGTTGCTCATTCTTTTATACACAAATGATGTACTTGTTACTTCTGGGAGTTTTAATTACCCTAAAATCAAGTGGCCTGTTTTGTCTGATAAAATACCATTTTTAGAACGGCAGAACCTTCCAAAACAATCTCGGGATTTTGTTGACGTAATATACTCCTCTTCACTCTCTCAAATTGTTAATAAACCAAGTCGTTGTGCAGCCATGTTTAACCGTTTTTTATTTAAAAACCCGATCTATTTGCAAATACTGTGTATATGGAATCATTAAGTGATCACACATCTATTAATGTTGAACTTTTCATTCCAACACGAGTGCAGCCTCTTCGGGCAAACAAAATGTTAAGTTACTCTAGGGCAAATCTCGACGATATTAACCAACATGTTTTGCTATTTTCAGCTTGATTTTTAGAGGAGTTTAAAACTGGGTTTTTGAATGCAAACTGGATTTTGTTTAAGTGTAAGTTGCTTGAGTTGCGTGTCAAATTTATTCCGAAACTAACCATTCACACGTCGTTTTCGAACCCGTAGTTTTCAAAACGTTTGCAAAGGTTGCTCAATAAAAAGTATAGGCTTTTTTGTGCCGCAAAGGCGTCTCAGACTGCTATTTCATGGTTAAAATGCAAGGAGTGTTGTTTAATTTGAAAATATAAAATAAAAAAATAGAAAGGTAAGTTTTTTAATTAGGATCCTTGTAATATACTGAACACAAATCCCAAAAAGTTTTGGTCCGCTGTGAGTCCAAACCAGGTAGAGGACTCGGTCAGCTTGACGGACGCCTCTGGCAAAGGTTTACCAACCGCCGAGAATTGTGAGCGCTTTTGCGCTTTGTTTAGTGAAATGTTTACTGGTGAAATATTTCCATTACCCTTTCAGTGCCCAGGATATTTTATAACCACCCAAATAGATCGGATCATTATAGCAAATGACAGAATTTCAAAATAATATCAAATTTACCGTCTAACTCGGCTTCCGGTAATGACCTTATATCTACGAAGTTGCTCAAGATTACAAGTGACATGCCCAGTGTGCTCTTATCGCGCATATTAAAAGAAAAACAACGTGATTCTGGTGTTGTGCCGGTTGATTGTAAATCTGAAGTGATTGTCCCTATTTTTAAAAGTGGCTTTAAAGACGTCCCTACAAATTTTAGACCCATATCTTTAACCTCTGTTGTAAGTAAATTGGCAGAAAATGTCGTTTATTTCCACACTAATACGTCCGAAATTAGAATATGCATCAGCCATTTGGTATCCCGAACATGCTTACATCATTAAACGACATTGAATCACTGCAAAATCGTGCCGCTGACTTCATATTTTCAGATTATTCACGTCATTCCAGCGTCACAGCACTAAAACGCCGAGCAGAGCTACCCGAACTACTCCATCGTCGCAAACTTTCACGCCTATCACTTTTCCATAAACTTTACCACCACGCGTCACTTCACGGTGATTTCTTCGAGCCACCTGCCGTTATTTTTCCACGCCGCGATCACCCCTACAAAGTTAAACGCGTAACCTGTAAGTCATCTGCTTTTTCCCGGTCATTCATTCCACGTACCACAATCGATTGGAATAATCTACCATCGCACAGTGCCTCAGAAAAAGACACCACGAAGTTTCAAGAACAAATTCAAAATACTGATGCCATCTAACTTTTGCTGTTTTACATTGTTGTTTCCTCTTTTCCGGAACGTGCAGAGCAAATGTGTACTATTTTGTTTTTACCTTGACTCAGCTTTATTGCAGTGTGATGAGTGAGTGTATGTTTTTTATTCGTTTTTGAGTGTATCCTTTATTTTCTTTTTATTATTAAGTGTATTGATTGTTTTCTAGTATTCTCATATGTTGTTCACTGTGCACTAGTTCCTATTGGAACGATTTATGTACCCCCCTATATAATACCCTCTCACGAGGGCCTTTAGGGGTAATATGAATAAATAAATAAATAAATAAATAAAATAAATTTTAATGTAGTTTCGGCGGTCATACTCCTGTGAATCTCAACGTTTTGAATTTTTAACGGACATCCACCATTACCAACATCAAAAACATTAAACTCATGCTATCTTTATTGATTTAAAAAAGGTCGATGAAGTCCCACCTTGCCGTCTTATCCAAAACATAAAAGCACTTAAGGTAGAAACGTCCGCTAAAACTGGATTGAACACTTCCTTTCAAGCATTTAAAAGTAAACATTTGACAGAGATCTTTCTGGTTGGGAGTAATTAATTATTAAAAAATTCGAACACCAACCAAGCCCTTCTATAGGGACCCTACGTTTCAAGACCAATTCGGCCTCTTCTTCAGGGGCGACTACGGCTATGGCCGTTGAGGAGCAGTGTCTTTTTCTTCTTCTTCTACGGCGGGTGTCTGGTTTTCTTTACGGCTGTGCCTTTTCAATAAAGTGATGAAGCCCGTTCACATACGCGGATGGTAGAGTTCCGAGAGTCCTATTAATGTTCTGTGGCGTTGTTTGAATATGCCATGATTCGAGGAACAGTCTTTTCTGAGGATTTGTCTCAACGTCAAGTATGCATGCGTTGTCAAAGTCGATAGAATGGTCCATGACTGTCGCAGTGCTCGGCGACCGCGCCCAGCTTCTTTTCTTTAAGTAGCTTGGCACTCGGGATGCGGGCTTTAATGAGACGGCGCTCAGCCTGCTGCGAGGATCTTGTGTCTTCCGGCGTATGACGACGCTATGCGAGGCTTTGGGGAACCACATGGGAGTCCCGGCAGGCCACCGTAAAGTCCAGATGAGTCTTGAAAATAGAGATGCTGCGAGCAACATTCACATACCGTTTAGCGAGCTGCGCTGTCTCCTCTCCGAAGTCAATGCATAAAGATTTAAAAGTAAACATTTGACAGAGATCTGTCTGGTTACTCCCAACCAGACAGATCTCTGTCAAATGTTTACTTTTAAATCTTTACGCATTGACTTCGGAGAGGAGACAGCGCAGCTCGCTAAACGGTATGTGAATGTTGCTCGCAGCATCTCTATTTTCAAGACTCATCTGGACTTTACGGTGGCCTGCCGGGACTCCCATGTGCTTCCCAAAGCCTTCGCATTAAGCGCCTCGTTCATACGCCGGAAGGACACAAGATCCTCGAGCAGGCTGAGCGCCGTCTCATTAAAGCCCGCATCCACGAGTGCCAAGCTACTTTAAATAAAAAGAAACTGGGCGCGGTCGCCGAGCACTGCGACGTCATGGACCATCCTATCGACTTTGACAACGCATGCATACTTGACGTTGAGACAAATCCTCGAAAAGACTGTTCCTCGAATCATGGCATATTCAAACAACGCCACAGAACATTAATAGGACTCTCGGAGCTCTACCATCCGCCTATGTGAACGGGCTTCGTCACTTTATTGAAAAGGCACAGCCGTAAAAGAAGAAAACCAGACACCCGCCGTAGAAGAAGAAGAAAAAGACACTGCTCCTCAACGGCCATAGCCATAGTCGCCCCTGAAGAAGAGGCCGAATTGGTCTTGAAACGTAGGGTCCCTATAGAAGGGCTTGGTTGGTGTTCGAATTTTTTAATAATTCCTTTCAAGCAGAACACATAACGTTGCAATAGACAACAATTGTTCGTCACAAAAACTTGTTAAATCAGGAGTACCGCAGGGAACCATACTGGGGCCATTGTTGTTTTTAATTTACATATAGGACCTGTCGGATCTTCAGAATTCCATTATTAGATTAAACGCGGACGACTGCGTAATTGACAGAAAAATAATGAGTGTAACCGACTGCACCATTTTGCAAAATTACTTGTCACATATTCAGGCAAGGTTTCGAGAATGGCAAATGAAGATTAGTGTTGACAAAAATAAATTTCTTCACTTCACTACAAAAAAAAAAAACATTAGTCAGACTGACAATTCACTTTCTACCACACCAATTGAAGCCGTAACATTCTACAAGTATCTTGGCATCAACGTTAACAATAACTTCTCTCGGGAGCCTCATATAAACTACATATCTGCAAAAGCAAACATAAGTTCGGGATTTTTAAAGCGCAATCTCTATAAGGCCAGGCCGAAAACAAAACTCATCGCGTATAATTTTCATCCGTCCTCAACTCGAGCGTGCATTCATTTTCTGGAACCCGCATCAGCTGTACTTAGAAGAAAAATTGGAAGCTGTACAGAACTGGGCTACACGTTTCATTCTCAACATTTATCAGCCTACAAGTGTTACCGCAATAAAACCTAAATTAAATCTCCCTCTTTTAAAGCACATAAGAAAGGTATCACGCCTTACCCACCTGCACAAAGTGTATTAATTTTCCTTTAAAAAAGAGGTGAATGCTGGCCACCGGCCACCCACATCTCCCCCCGTACCGACCATCCACTCAATATTCAGCTGACTACACCTAGGACTACTCTATTCAAATTTTCTCTCTTACAATTGGCTATTACTGATTGAAACAACCTCCCGGAACATAGTGTGAGCATCCCAGAATTCAATAACTTCAGATGTGCCGTTTCCTCTCTCGTCACCATCTAGCGTCCTGTTTGTACGTGTTCACAAACATCCTAGGTGTTTTGTTTGTTGTGTTACTTTGAGTGTTTAAATTTGCCCTCGCCCTCTTATATAAAACCCCCGTAGGCGTTTAAAGCTGACATCAATGAAATGAAATGAAATTGTAATTGCCCTCCTACGAATGATTATCTTTCAATTGTTGACTATATGAGGCGGTAGATCAGTGAACAACAGTCGCACTTCTTATCCTGTGCATGCTTCATAGAGATTGCATTTTCGGTTGTTGTGTACGTGACAACTCTATGTGACGCCCGTTGCATGTAAAATTATTGCTTGTAGAATGGTTGCTCGCAAACAAAAAGTACTTCATTCTGCTAAGATCGCTAACACACTATTTTGAAAAGTTTTCAGCAAACAAAGGCCCTTGATGTAAAACCCTTGCCGTTTTAACCCTGGGGCAAGTTGTAAGCCAGCTTCTTTTTACAGACTTGAGGTTGTAAAAATCTTTATTGTGTAGGGGCTGCTCACGGCCCACAATAAAAACTGCCTTACACCGTTGACTACTAACCCGACCGTGCGGTGGAAGCCATGTTGCTCGTTGCACCAGTCACACACCTATCTTTCTTCACGTGATCACGCTCCCGCGTATACGTTAGGACAGGCAGTGACGTCAGGCACTAAAACGGAGGCCGGTTGATTTGTCTGGCGAGCGGGGAGCTGGCGCCGTGCTCTGAAGTTGGGGTAAACAGAGCAGAGCCGTGGACGGTGTGCTCTTCGTTCGCTGCAAGCGGGTTAAGCAGTTCGGTCTGCCGCGACCACTTGTTGGAGAGGACAGCGGACTATAAATCAGCCACGGCCGCGCGGCCGATCGGAACTATGGCAGATGCGTGCGAAGAGATTTATGGACGCAGGCGCTCGAAGGCCCAGCACATCTTCGTTACGCGCGGGCTTTTCCATCGTGGCCCACGGGCCTTGAACCAAGACCTCAGTGACGTAGCCGACATTTAACGGCGATACCGCTTATAGCGAAGGTTTTGTAGATCGTTTCGATGACTCTCAGAATGATACTCGATACACCGCCGACGCCTTTGCGCGTGCATAGCATCGTTATCGGTGTAAGTCGAGAGTTTTAGCGAACCGTTTTTGCGCAGCCGAAACGGTACGATGCTCCCTCCGGTACACTTTGCATCATAAGAGTCCTCTGTGGTAGCGCATGCTGCGGTGCGTACCGGAGGACACGTCGTATCGTATCGGATGTGTGCAAAGACGCGTATCCCCCAAAACTCTCTATTAGCGAGTTTTAGCAAGTCGTTTTTTCAAGCACACGGTTCCGAAATCTGCTGAACAGTACAGCTGGTCCGTTCCGGTGAAACCGTACGTGAAATTTGACATACTTTAGCGAATCGTGAAAAGTTGCGCGACCGTGTAAACGATGATGATGATAGGGCTTAACGGTGGCGCCATCTTCTAGTGAGCATGTGAAACATTCTGCAACGTGTAAATCCGTGGCGGACACCGTGGTGGCGGATGGCGGCTTGTGTTTCCGGCGTGCGACTGATGTAAACAAGACGGCCGATGCAACATTTGCCGGTCGGAATTTCAAGAACTGCGAAGCTAGATGGAGTAAAAAGTATATCAAACGACCGTAAAGGTATGTGGTGTGTCTCCGTCATCCTGAACTTGAACGATCGTTCACGTTGTGTGCCGTCGAACCAAATCATTTCGTCTGCTCGCGGTCGCCACGGCAGCTAGTCTGCCCGCAGATCGCAAAAATTTACTAGCATGCGTTGTTTACAGCATTCACGATCGCTTACCATTGTGAGCAGTCCTCGAAATGATTTGGTTCAACCTCTCAAATGAAGCAGACTGACAGGACGGCAAATCTCCTCCCGCTGTCCTAAGCCTAACGCTCGGCCTGGTCGGCGAAGGCAGTCGCCGAACCGACCGCCATTTTTGTTTTTACCCGAGTCGTGAACGGTGCTGGCTGCGTTCCGGTGACGACTCCAGCGGCCGGAATGGGAGAAACGAACGAGAAGAGCCTCCCGACGTCCCGAACGACTCACGCGCGCATGCGCAGTGGCGTCGCCGATGCGTTGGAGGGCGAACCGTTCGTGTGGAAACGATCTGTTAAAACTCCATATTGTTACCATGGGTTCCGGAACGATCTACAAAAACTTCCTATTGGCCAGGTTTCGAAGCGGACGCTTTATATACGTGCACGAGCCGTGACCTTTTATATTTCCCGGGATAATTTATCGGATCAATCTAGGGAGAAATCAAAGTGTTATGACGTTGTGACGAGGCAGTCTTACCTGATGTCATGTCACACAACAGTACGATTTTCGCGGTAAATCGCGAACACGAAGAACATCCTTTACGGCATCGACTGCGACTTCGTCGCGCTGCTCACCACTGAGCACGGCAGCTTTCCAGCTATACCGTGCTCGAACTTTTTTAACTTGGTATTGCAGTTCGAGCATGCTAGGACGCGTTAACAACCCGAATGAACGAATGACAGCATTCCGACAATTGTGCTGCTTTCCGAGTGTTAGTCAGCGTGCCGCAAGGCGGCACGTGCCCCTGCGGCGGTGTCATCCATCAAATGGCTCGCTCGATCAGCGACATCCTCTACGGCATCGACACCAAATGGCTCGCCTATAAAAGCCGACTTCGTCGCCCTGCTCGCTGGTTTGCATGGAAGCTCTGCAGCTATGAAGTACTTGAAATTTTTCGTGTTGGTTTAGAAGGTTAGTAAACTTCAGGTCGCATAATGTTTGTCTCTTGAAGCTACCATGCCTTGAAGCGTGCATTGAATCATTTAAATGTGTTGTTACTTTTTGTGTGGAGACGTAGAAAGAAATCCAGGCCCTATGTCGAAGGTTGAGGTTGAATTTGTCCAAGATCTCAACAGCAATGTCCTAAAAGTCGAAGCTATATTAACCGCACTTCAATCAAGAAGTATTCGAACTCAAGGACAAAACTCTAACAAACGAATGAAACCCACTTGGCGGTTTTGGAAGAAACTAATCTGCTATCTAACAAACCTAGATGAAGACTAAAACAAACCGAAGAGTATCTCCTAAAGGTTACAGGACAGGACGCTCAGTTAAATAACGACGTAGCTTCAACAAGTTGAAGGACAGGGTCACTGACGCAAGCGGAGGGTTTTCAGTTTTCGGCCGCTGTACGAGATCTACAGGGTGAAACAAGGAGACGGCAGGCTCTTTAAATCGACCGCAAAATTCGGTTTCTTAACCTATCGCTCTACGATTTTGTGCAGCGTTGCCCCCAGATGGTGCATTTTTTTTGTAAAATTTGCAAAGAGCGAACTTACCTGAGGAAAAAGTAAAGAAAGAAAAAGGCTTAGCTCCTATGGAAACGCAGCGACGCCACCGGTCTTCAAACAACACGGCGCCGTTTCGCACGGGAGACAAGAGATGGCGCAACGAACGCCGCCAACGAACGAGCATACGGCGCCGAGAGCCGGCACTTTAGCAGACGATCTTTTCGACTCAAAAGCGGCTCGCGTTCCGCAGGCGGCGACATTTGCAGAAACAAAAACAGGCGCGGTAACAACAAGGAACTGCAGTTCCTTGTCTGCTAAACACGGCGGCTCTCGGCGTCGTCTGCTCGTTCGTTGGCGGCAGTTGGCGTCGCGACCGCTTGCGCCATCTCTTGTCTCCCGTGCGAAACGGCGCCGTGTTGTTTGCAGACCGGTGGCGTCACTGCGTTTCCATAGGAGCTAAGCCTTTTTCTTTCTTTACCTTTTCCTCAGGTAAGTTCGCTCTTTGCAAATTTTACCAAAAAAATGCACCATCTGGGGGCAACGCTGCACAAAGTCGTAGCGCGATAGGTTAAGGAACCGAATTTTCCGGTCGATTTAAAGAGCCTGCCGTCTCCTTGTTTCACCCGGTATATCTAATATAAAAACGCGCTACGATAACGCGGAGTGTAGGTCCCGCCCATCAAACTTGTTTTTTCTCGGTCTCTCTGATGACGATAAGGATACTTGAAATCAATCGGAAAGATTGGTCGTCCAAATTCGTTCTGAATAATCTGCATTCGTGTTGACTCAATAAAAATTAAATAGTGAATTGTTTTGGCTCTTTCAACTAACGAAAGCGTCACTCAATTTACGTTATGTCATCCTCACTTAAAAAAAAAGACAGCATTATGTCGTTCATCACCATACAAACTATACAACACGTTTTGGTTATAAGCGCAAATTTACCGGTATTGGGTCGACTCGCGCGCCGCAAACTGCTTAAATTTGGAGGATCGTTGAGTTTGCTCTTTAGATTTTGTCACGACAAGCCGTCGATGGATGACAAGTGCCTTATGTTTGACAGTGTACAACATTGGGTTCAGGGGAAAAAATGGCGTCCGCGCAACTTCCTCTCCCGTCGCACCCTCACCAAGATCTGCCGCTTGTTATCAGACCAGCACCTTCCTAGATAGGAAAGCCTAAATGCTCAATATTGCCGCGCGCAGGTCGAGGAAGCAGAGCCGTTCACGCTATTCTAGAAGATTCGCGTTTATTGTTACACGGGGCATAACTTTTACCATTCGACCTACTTTCTTGTTCTCGAAAGTGTCTGTCCATTTTCTCCCCGAACGCTCGATGTTCGAACCTTCTGGGCCGAATTTTCGCGATGCTGACGCAAACTAGATAAGGAGCTGCCTGTGACCTTGCCGAGCCAGTCTCGCTCTCGCTTGCTGTTACGCCGCCAAAGCGCCGCCCGCTTTGCTGCTGCGTCGTCGAACCTTCTTTATTTTGTTTGGCACAAGTTCGCCGATAAAACCTTTATTTTCAGTTCCCTGGAGCTTTTGACTGTGATTCGTGTCCAATCAGTGAGAATCAGAAACCAGCCGAACGATTACGCCACGGCAGTGTTGTCGCTAACGCGTTACAGGCAGTGTTGTAGGCGTTGTAGAAAAAAGTAACGAAATGCATTGCTCGTTACTTGCACATCAAAGGAACGAGCTACCTACAAACGTTACTTTAAAACAAAAAGGAACGCGTTACCGTTACCGTTAAAACGCAAGGCATGCTACTTTTTGCGTTACTTGTTTTAAAAATATGAATTAACGTGTTTACTCTTTCGACGTTACATGTATCCATAAGCGCCATATTTCAAAACGATTACGTCCACCCAGAAACTGGACGTAATTACCTCATTTATTTTACGGTACAACCCTAATATTCACGAGAAAAACAAAAAAAAACACACAACAAACTAACCAATGTGTATGACTCGGCACATAGAAGCACAAAAAAATAATGTAACTGCTTCAGGTCCTGGCACGAATAGGTAACGAGTTACGTAACTACGTTAGCATTTTACTCCAAATAAGTAACGTAAGTAGTTACCCGTTATAGTTTTGAACATGTAACGAGTACGTTACAGCATTACAGGGTAGAGTTACGCGTTACTGGTAACGTCGTTTCTTCGAAAGTATTGCCTCCAACACTGGTAAGAACTAACGGCGTTAACGAGCACGTAACGTACTTGTTGTCTTTTCAGAACAGTTATAAATAACGAACTTACGTTATCTTTTTAGTAACGAGTTACGTAGTTACGTTACTTGTTACTTATTCTTTCCAAAACTTAAAAAAAATATTACGCTTCGGTTTTGTTTTGTAAATTTAGGAGCCAAGCCATACGAAATGTTTGGGTTTTTTATTTGCGTGAGTAATTAAGCGAAACCGTCAAAAGATAACGTAATTATGTTCAGTTTCTGTATGGAGATGTTTCTTGCAATATGTTGCTTATGCATACCTCTAACGTGAAAACAGTAAAAGGGAGTTCATTCACAAAAAAAGGTAGTGGCTCCAATCCAGGCTGTGAATGTGGTGGGACAGCGAAGCTGTGGTATCACCTGCAAGGAGTGACCACAGCACTATATACCCTGTTTACGGCAAACGCCACCAAGTGGTGCTCCGGTCTTGGATGTGTCGGAGAACTTCAGGTTTATAAAAAGACTGAACAAAGGCCACCTTCACTCCGCTGCTTGAAATGCTTTTTTTTTTTCCTAACGTTCTTTTTTTAATTTACATCCCTGGCTTGGTGGCCTCACTTGGTGTGGAGGGTGGGGAAGAGGGAAAGTGAGGTTGGGTGACGATGGTTTCATGAGGGAGAGGGAAAGAGGGAGACGACGGCTAAGTGAGCCTCTCAATCCCGGAAGACCGGAGGGATGCCATGAGGAATGAATAAAGTTCCCGGGTGAAACGTTTAACCACCAATTCTCCAGGTGAACGCCAAAAGAACGAGGGAGTGCGAGATGTGTGAAAATGTTTCGAGTATTCTTGTAAACCAACTTGCCCCCTCCATGATGTAATATTGTACAGCCGAAGGCCACTGGTTAAGCCTCGAACTTTGTTGTCCGTGTATCATTTCCGGCCCGCAATTTCACCCAGCAACTTGACATCGCAACATCAGCAGCACGGGCCGCCCGCGTTCACACGCAGCAACCGAATCGCTACGACTTGTCATCATCATCATTCAATTTAATTTTTCTCGCACTATTTAAACGCAGAGCTACGCGCTAAAAACGTGTTTTTACATCTTTGAATGGCGTTGAGAACACTCGCTCAGCTTTCTTAAAAGGTTTATTTCCAAAAACGATCCATTTTAAACCAGAACCAAGACTTTAGCGATCATCATCACCAACACAGGGGTGTCACGTGAAAATATCGCGTCCCTGATTGGCTGCTGTGGCTTCAAGCGTCTCCGAGTTGTTCGAGTTGCTCGTCCGTTTCGAGCCGGACCCGATCTCAGCAATTCGTGTTGATCTAGGGAAAGCTAGGGAGCAACCCGCCAGCAACCCCGAAACAGCTGGAAAAGTTTCCCCGTCTGAAGCGGGCCTTATGCTTTCTAGCACTGGTGACAGAAGCAAGCTCAACAGGCTTGCAAAAATGGTGCAAATGGAAGTCACTTGGGACGCAAGGGGCAGTTCTTGTTTGTAAACAGCAAAATTATCTGTAGCGAATGATCCACGACAAAAAATAAATGCACTGTACTAAAAGGTTTTATATATAAAAGACTTCGTACGCTGCCATTGTCGCGGCAGCTTATGCCACCCCAATCTTTACCGAGCGACGCATTAAAAGAGCGCTACATGCTTCGCATTGTTAGTGGGGCTAGTGAAGTCACTCCATACGTTCTACTCTGGCGTTCCCGCGGTACTTTATGCAACGGCAATCTTTGCCGAGAAACTTATTATCTATCAAGTGGTTTTGACACTTAATTTTTGGTTTCCTTATAGAAACAACTGCCAAAACCACATGATAAGAGATAAGGAGTGCGCGAAGGGTGATAAGCCGCGTGCGCGAGTTTTCTGATGACGGACACGAAACAATCCCCCCTGCGAGTCATATGCAGCTTCGCTGTAAAACAGCTTAAAGTTAAAGATAAGTGACCGGTGAAGCGTTTGTAATAAACAAAAGGAAACCATTTTCAAGTGAAACATTGATGCCTATGGCAATACCCGTGCATTTCAAAGGGTAAAAACAGCGCGAAAACGACGCAGACAGAGAAGGTATACGCACAGAAAGCGATGTTTCGTTCTGGCTGTGCCGTTCGCTCTATTTTTGTCGTTTTCGCACTTTTTACCCGTTTAAAATGCAACATAAACTAACCCAGCTCACCACTGTGGCATTGTATTTATTATACAACTATGACCGTACACCGAAACGTTGCGGTTGAAACAATTTGCCATGTAAAATACTCCATTTTATCATATACCGCTATTATTATGCAAAAATTCAAGATGATGACGTGTAAATCTGCAGGTTCCTCAGTCTACTAAACGCTTTGAAGTATTTCCACTACGGAAAGTGTCAAAAGTAATCGAAGTGTGAGTTTTTTTTTTGGGGGGTATAAACAACTCGTTATGATTTTATAAATTAATTAGAATCCCTCCGCAATAGCATGGCAAATTTTGTGTTGTCTGAAATGTGTATTAAATGTGTAGAAAAATATATTTCGGAGGCACCTCACGAAACGTTTTGAGAAACAGCAAAGTTCAATCAAGCACAATTTAAAAATACTACTTATTACAAAATTTGACGCACCACTGCAGTAAACTAGAAGAATAAACGATGTGATGGTTATATATTTTTTTTTCTCAAAATCATTTTATTGTTTTTTTGAGACTAATTTGCCATTAAGCTGGATTCGATCTCGTTTATACGTTTAACATATTTTTCCTGTATTCTTCCACTGATATCAATATACTAGCAAACAAAACAGCTGGTCTATCTTACAATAATCTAATATTACAAAAACGTTTTCAAAATATTCTCGCTAATTATGAATGATACGTGATTAAAAGAAAGCTAATGTTATATTATGGAGTGGGAACGCTGCGGTGACTACCCAATTTACGAAGTGATGAGTTTTCTTGAGAACTTTACATTCACATGTCAAAGGTAATAGTTAATAACGTACTAAATGTTTACATTAGAGTAATTATCCCCATCGCTATAAACACAAACAGCAAAAGTTAAACAAAAATCGGGAATGGAGCGTATTGAAATATCATAATCAGAGTCAGTTTATGTCGTTTATACGTACAGACGACAGGGGGCATGGGCAAAAAGCCAAGACATGTTGGCTTGTCTGCGCCCATACCCCATTATTTTGGCAGAGGCGGATAAGCAAATTGTCACAAAATGTAAACCAAATCGATAATCATGCAGCAGGAAGACGATTGAAAAAAACATGTAGACACTTGTAACCGGGGAAAAAAACCACTGATATTGTAAGGCACTAGACAGAAATAAGTGAGCTACAGACACGTTTTTATGGCACAGGGTGTTAGTGTTTCTATGGTGAAATTGTTTCTCCTTAGATTATTCAATATTGATGGGGGGTGGTGTCTTAACGCCTGCGTTCCATAGTTTGTTCTGCTGTATGTTACCTTTCAGGTATTCTCATTACGAGTAAGATAAAAAAGATTACTTCGTGCGAGACCAGCAATTTCTTGAAATAAAGGATTATTCAGTCTTATGCTCGCTGTGTATCTTCAAATTCCTCTGTTGTCATACAGGTTGGTAACTGGAATGATATGCAGAGTCTTAAAAAGGGGTTGTGTATGAGAATCATATGGGAGATTGACGATACTCCAAATGGCCTTTTTCTGAAGGACGTGAAGATTGTTTATGTTGGTTAATGTTGTGGGTGCCCAAACGAGATGACAATAATTTAGAGGAGAAGGAAAAAGAGAGTTGTATAAAGGGAGTTCAACTCTTACTGGGAGGTCGAAGCGACACTTGTTAACCCTTTGTTGCATAGTGGCCACTACAGTGGACAAAGATATTTATTTTTAAATTAAGTGCAAGGCCGCATAAAAACCCGTACGCATGGTGTTCACTTCAGTGGACATATGGGTTTTCGATTTCCACTCGTAGATGGCACCGCCGTTCCACTGGTGTTGACATATTCAGCATCTAAGATGGCAGCTTCCACAAATTCTAGATCAGGCACGTGCATCCTCGCAAAAGCGTCGTAAACTGTTGAAAGAATTTATTTCCCCTCTGTCAAACACTTTCATGCCTTCGAGGAATTCTTGAGGTGTAATCTGTATTAATATGAGTGTCCAATAAGTCTTCATTGTTCAGTAAGCGATCTATTTGTGGCTTGTCCACTCTGGTGGACACCATGAACAGCAGCATTACGGGGCTATGTGCTATGCACAAATTGTTCTTGGTCAGAGGCGCTGTAAATATTCTGGAATGGTCCAATTTTCCGTTGTAATGAATAAAGCACCATAATTCTACATATTCGAGGAAAAAAAACTATATTTTGTTATTTTTTGTTTTAGTGCCAAACAGTCTGCTACCAAATCGCTTTTGAGGGAAGCAGACATCGATGCTTTATTGAATATTCCACTATCTGACTCAGGAATCAATGTCCCAATTAAAGACAGTCTGCCGTCAGGAAGTGATGAGGATTTTTCAGAGAGCGAGGATGATGATATTGATTATGCCATAGAGGATGACCAAGGCAGGTGTGATGATAGCTCGGAAGATACCGGCCAAAGTGATGAAGGTGATGGTGAAGATCGCGCACACGGAAACCCAAGCTCCGTCTTCAAGAAAAAGACGTCGAGTTCAAAAGGAGAAGCCAAAGTTATGGTCATGGGACGAAAGAGATCTTGTACTCCCCCGTGCACGCTTTCCACTGTAGTGGACGTTCTGTAATTAATAAAATACATTCCTGAAAAGCTAAGAAAAACAAATCCTGGGTATCAGCTCAATACCAATGGCTGCAAAAACACAAAGATTTATGATTTTATGGACCGTTTTAAAATATGCAACAAAGGGTTAAGAATGCCAACATCTTTCGAAATCTTGCGAATGATAGTTACAATGTGACAATCCCATGACCAAATTTCCTGAAAAATTACGCTTAGGGTTTTAGTACTAAGTACTACCTCGATGATGGAGGGCCCAATAACAAGGTTGTAGTTGAAAACTATATACTTATTCCTCGGTTTAAAATTAACTGCCTTAGTTTTATAAGTGTTCAAATGGAGTACATTTACAAAGCTTCATCTGTGAAGCGAGTCAAGAGCACGATTTGCGACTTGCGCGAGCTTTTTCTTATCTTGCGCAGAAAATAAACTAGTGTCATCGGCATATATAACAAACATTATATCTAAACTAAATTTGACAATATCATGGATATATACATATTAAGACGTAGAGGACCGAAGTATAGTTCTCTAAAGAACACCGGCAGTTAATGATTGTAAACCTGAACGCTGATTGCCGATGACAACGCACTGTTGACGAAATTTTTAAATTTGAATCCACTACTTCGAGAGTTACCCCACGAAAGCCATAAAAATGAAGCTTTTAAGGTAGAGTGATATGATTAATGCGGTAAAACACGTTAGAATATCTCCAAAATATACCGAGAGCTGTACACTTTTCTTCAAATGATTTCAAGATTATTTTGTTTTTGTGTTAGCAATGCGAGTTCAATCAAACGCCTCTCTCGAAAGCCATACTACGAGGTGGTCAGAAGAGAGAAGTGGTTGCTAAACGAAGTAATTCTGCTGTAGGTGAGTTCTTCCAGGCACTTACATAAGACGTGTAAAATATAGATAGGCCTGTAATTGAATTGATCCTTCCAGTCGCAACCTTTAAAATTAATAACCATCTTGTCAATTTGTATTTTACGTGGAAAAGTACCCGAAGAAGTTGCAACATTGTAAATGTGGGATAATACAGGTACTAATAAGTCCAAAATGTATTTGACCGGATTAATTTGAATGTTGTCAATGTCACTCGATTTACTATTTCGGATCAAATCGAATGTATTGAAAACTTTGTATTCGTGAGTAGGGTGAAAAAAGGCACTGCTTTCATTGCGAGTTTTTGGGTAGCTTGTCTACAGAGGGTTATGACTGGTATGATCAATGTTGGCCAAATAGTTGTTAAACGAGTTCGCGAGTTTTTGTCCGCTCAATATTCTATCTACAATTCTAATTTCTGCAATGCTATTGTTTACAAGAGATAAATTTATGAGTTGATATACTATTTTTCATGTTTTTCCTACTCTTGACATTTTGACTTCATTAAATAAAGAGTGAAACATTTTTTTTTACTTGCCTGAACATTTTAGTTTGTCTATTTCTATATGTTCTGAACATTTTTTTTAATCATCAGCCTTCCTAGTATTTAGGAATTTATGGCATAGTTTACATTTTATACCAATCATCCCACTTGATGGCACATTTCTCAAAAAGGGTAGAAGCCAATGATTTTGAAATGGCAACGGCTGAGGTTGGCGAACCTAAATTTTGTATTCCGTCGCCAGTTGACAACTCAGTCGGCCTCAAAACGTCCCCGGACTAGGCGCGGGTGCCAGAACCGGAAATGATGAACGAACGTCTGATAACAGTCGAACCATGTCCACTTCACGACAAGTTACCTCAAAGATGGCTCATTTCAGAAAATCTGCCATAGCAGCAGCTTGTAGTCGAGGGCCCTAAGTAGTGTATCTCTTAACCAGTTCAGCTTTCGCTGGACTTCAGAGAAGTTACTGGATGAGCCTCGCGTGCCAGAATTTCAAAATATATGAACGAATTCGTAGAGACAATCGAAACATACCGACTTTGAGGCCGGTTTTCTCAAAAAGGAGTCATTTTGAAGTACCTGCCATCGTACCCGGATGTTCAAGAGGACTCTATATTTCATATTTATTCTCCAGTTGTGAACTGAGTAATCTTTAAACGTTTCCTGGCAAGGCGCGAGTTCCGGAATTTCAAAAGATGAACGAATGCGTAAAAACGACCGAACCACCCCACTTTGAGACGATGCTACTGGGTATGCATTGATTTATGATATTTTTTCACAATGGACGCGGATGAGAAAATTATCATCCGCGTTTTCGCCCCGCCAGCCTTGCGTGTTTTGCACGAGGGGTAACTTTAGCCCACCACCACCTATCCCAAGTGCCGTCATTCCCTCTCAAATTTACTGATTTAGTGATTTCCAATCAGGCTCAGCTAATTTGTTAATTGAACAATGTTTATTTGTACTAAATAAAATAACCTAACAAATTTTAGTTAATTATTCAACTTATCGTGACGATTATCTCCTTATATAATTCCTTATGGCCGTATAACTTACGTGATTATAATACATTAGTGTAGCCATAACGAATTAAAAAAGTGATGTGGAAAGCGTAAAATGAACACCCGGCATACATCAAATAAATGTAATAAATTTAATAATGTACACATGGACGTGGTGTAAACGCCACATAAGCGATAGTTTCCATACTTTGTTTCGGCTTATGTCCAGACGCAACTGATGCTTCTAGCTTATAGGAGAAATGAAGTAGCCGCAAAAACGCAAGTCACTGGGTACTTTTTTTGTTGTTTATGATTGGTTCAGCGAAGATATAACAGGTAGGGAAACAGAACAAACATAAACACCATGACGGTGCACTTATGACGCTTGGTCCCATGAGCTCATAGCGTCAGCTGCGCGTGGACTTAAAGGTGAAGCGATGCGTGGCCGATATTCCCGTGTGCGTGACGGAGTTGGCACCGCATGCGGCCGTCACACAGAGAAAGCTGGCTCGAAACCCGCTCTGCCCGGATCCTTATTTCATTAACTCTGTGCTCTTCTAAGAAATCCTAGTACATTCTCGAGTGTCATCAAGTGTTCTTGTTCAGAACAGTCCTGAACGTGGTGCGCATAAGAAAATAGCGATAACGTGCTGCTTCGGGTTAGTTACCCTTTCGGCGCCGACGCTAGATACGTTGCACCTTTTTCTAAATGTTTGTAGATACAAGTTCGCCTCATTACTATTTTATTTTTCGTTCTAAATTCATCTCCTCCTTTTATAGGAGAAAAGATTTCACCTTACAGAAAGCGTGGTATACATTCAGGCGGAAAAAATAGAGTGCCTGAAATACATAATCTGATAATCCATCCTTAGATACCTCTTTAAAGAACCAAGCACTAATAAAAACGTATGTTGTGTGTCCTAATATACTGACTCACAACACAGTTATATCTGAAAGTGCTTTACTAAATCGCACTCCAAGTAAACTATAGCAACTTCAGAAATGTGCGCGATGTACTCTGCGAAACCGTTTAGAACTTCCGATGTACTTCCTTAGACGCAGTATTGCCATGAAATAGTAACGGATAATAATAAAGTTATCAGGATGTTGCAACCGCAAGGTACTCATTATCTTGTCTTCCCTTTTCATCTTTTAAGTTACTTTTTTTTTTTTTTTTTTTTTTGTTTGGCACACACACCGCTTTGGTCGGAATTCGCACACGGCGTATACGTTAAAGGTAAATACGCCACGTTAAGACAGATGAGTGAACTAGAAGCGCCTGTCACAAATTTCTGGTAAAAAGCTCGCACAGCTGAACATGGGAGTCACAAGTTCGATTCCCGCTCCTATTGCTCGTATTGCTTATGTTCGTTATTTTAAACGAAGGTGATTTTTATTACTACGCGTGCATAGTCCAGACTCTCGGCTTACAAATGCTATCAAGTCGAAGAGTTGGGAGTGACTTACAACTGCTACGCAGAATAAATAATGGCCAGATAGACAGCAGCTTGCTGAGTAATCTTAACTTTCACGTGCCTCGACGTTCCCGTAGGATGGCCTGTTTGTTTTATCCTGGCTCTTAGGAGAAATTTTGTCCGATCTCACGTATTCAACTGTCTTTTAATGCCATATCATCAAATACTCCTTTGGATGCTTTTAAAGGATACTGTGTCTTTTAAACCTGAACCAGAAACCTTGCTTTCCCCCTCATAATTACATTGTTTTCCTATATATGACATGTTCACAGTGTACGGACGTCTGTGCCCCACATCAAGACTTTGGTCGTTATGAGGCACGGCATAATAAAGTATGTATGTATGTATCATAAAAACCGACGGAAGCGATTACGCCTGGGAGCGGTTCTTTTGCTGAAACATGACAGCATGCTTCGGCCGGTGGCTTTCGTCAGTTACGCGCTCACCGGAGTGGAACGGAATTACTCGACAATCGAGAAAGAGTGCCTTGTCATTATTTTTACCCTCAAGAAGTTTGACATGTACCTTGATTGTGCCTCCTTTTGCATTCATATTGACCACATAGATCTTTCGTGGCTAAAATAACTTCGAAACCCTGCAGGACGCCTCGCTCGGTGGGCACATACGCTACAATGTTACAAGTACACTATCCATGTACAAGCGTGGAGTGAATAACCATGTAGCAGATGCACTGTGTCCCGTGATCCACTTCACTAACAAAAACGCAGGTAGATCCTGACTCGATATCACCGGCTAACACGACAACAGTCAAACAAGATTCGAAGTGGGGAACTCTGGTGAGCAGGGGGAGCTTCAAGCGGACCAGCAGGCCGATCGACTCTGACAGCGCGTGACGCACGGGTGTCAAAAGCAAGTCTAACCGACACCGACAACCCAAGGGAGTTCGAATCCTACCTGCTAAGCAACGACGGCATTTTGCTGTAATATACCCACCTGACGGATGATGAGGTGGGCGCTTCACCATTGCTTACCGTAATACCTAGTAAACTAGGTAAGTAATCCATAACATATATGCATGATTCCGCGAGGGCAGCCTTAGCGAAAACTAAGACGTTTGAAATATACCACATCCTAATTTGAGTGTATTTAAAGTACACTTCATAATTTTTAAGTACACAAAAATAGACCAAAATATACACTTTTTTTTACTTAATACTAAAATATATTTCTGAAAATATTTTTAAAATACCTTTATTTAAACTACATTTGAAGTTCCCTTCATTCGTTCTGAAATATGTAAATACTAAATTAGTAGGCACAAAATACCTTTCACATAGATTTCTTAAAATATTTATTTATTTTATGCAAAATATACTCCAACCCTAATAAAAATGCAGCGATCAAAAATATGAGCAGAATACTCTTAAAATACCTGGAAATCGTAAATACTGTTGTGTTATACTCTAAGTATTGTTTCACTGCAATACTTTGGTAGTTTGACTTAAACTACCAAAGTATTGAAAAGCTCGCCTATCAGAAGTTCCCTTCAAGCAGATGTGAAGTACACTGAAGTGCCTAAATACAACATTTGATTAGTTTGTCAATTGAGTTGTGCAGCAACTCACGGATAAATCAGCTAAGTTTATGATATCGTTTCCTTTTTTCTATCAGGAACACAGCTGATGAGTTTCTTGCACACCAATCACAAACGGGATTCGGGAACTACAACCACAACAATTGCTGAAGCTGGAAAGCTTCAGCAAGTGCTGTGAGCAGATATGTTTGGCGTGGTTGCGTTAGCACAATGTTAGTTCACTGAATGTGTATACTCACCATTGTACGTGATGTCAGTAGTGACTCTAATATTGTGACGTTAATGACCACATTATATAGTCATCTAGTAACGATAAGTAAAATAACTTTTTAAAGTGAAGAAACTGCCCTGACTCGCTTCGTCCTGAGTGGTGCTATGCAGAGAAGCAATAACATTTCTCCTAGGATCTGTTTTTGTGGATATTGTTTTAGCTACTGCGCCGAAATATTATTAGTTGTACCAACGCTTTTTAGTAAGAGATATCGTTCACGAACTTCAAAACACTGTTTCCCCTTTGAAAGACTCCCGCGGAGAAGATCGAATACTTGGAACCTCAATAAGCGCAGAGGTGGTCACCGGCCATTTGATTACCTTCAATATGTAGGCTTTATTAGGCTCTAGAGCAGTCTACGGGACTGTGATTCAGGTGTTAAGTGCGTCGTGGTATTTGTGATTTTATTCGTTTCTAACGTGTAGTTGTGGGATATATTTATTAGTGCCTTCAAATACCACAGGGAGACCATTTACTAACAAAATCCAAATTAAAATAAATAAATAAAAAATTGTGTACCGGTTTTAATTACACAAATGGCATCTTGAGGGAGAAGGAATTATATTTTCGGTGTATCTAAAATCTTTTCTGATTAATATTTATTATCTATTTTGAATACCTTACGCGCGTATTTCGAATGCAGACAAAATACTACAAAATGAATACAAAATGAATATTCATATGCAATATATTTCAAATTCGTTTCAAGTACGGCCTCGTTTTGCTAAGGGAGGCCATAGCACGATTAGAAACACTTACGAAAAGTTGTCCCGAATTGCAACTTGGCCAGGCATGAGGCAGGATGTAATGAGATACGCACGTAGCTGCACCGTACGTCACAAGGCGAAACCACGAGGTGGCCAACCACCAGATTTAATGCAGTCAGTCGAAAACAATTACCCATTGGCGTTTCCACATCAGATCGTACAATGACTGTCAGGATAATATTTTTGATTTTTTGTAACATATATACATGAAAGCCATGGTCTTTGAAGAACATTTAGCTCTATGTGAAGACCACGGCTAAAATGTCCCCAGATATATAAAATTGAATGAATGAATGAATAAACATTTATTTCGCGAGCATCAGGTGCAGATGTTAGGGCACCCGCCCGGTGGAGGGCATCATTTGTCCGAAATACCATGGCTGCAGCTGGCTATCGGGCCCTCGTCACCAGGTCTCGCTGGATCCCAGGGTCCGGGCTGGTCGGGCAGGCCAGCTACTGCTCGTACGATTAGGTGGGTTTGGGAGTGAGGTCCGGGGTTTGTTGGCATTCCCATACCTGATGGTAAAGGTTTCTTGGAGAAGGACAGAAATAATAGGTGGCGGGGTATTGAGCGGGTTAGATGGCGTGAAGAAGGGTACTGGGGGATATGTGGTGGTCTGCAGTCTTCGGAGGGTGGTGGCTTCATCTCTTGATGGTCTTGGGTGCGGTGCCAGGCATTTTCTTCGGTCGTGACGGTAGTGGGCTAGTATGTCGGCATACTTGATGAGCAGGTCGGTTGTGGGGGCAACAAGGGAGGTTGTTCTCTCTTGGGTAATGGTCCGGTGTGTATGCGTGCGGGCAGCGGCATGTGCCGCCTCATTACCTTCGAGGTATTCGTGTCCGTGTACCCAGACGAGGTGTACTTCGGGGACCCGGGGGATGGTCTTCAGGATGCGAAGCGCTGTTTTGGAGATGCGTCCCCGTAGGTAATTGAGACAGGCTGCCTGGGAGTCTGTGAGCACTGTGATGGTATCCTCGCATGTCGTTGCGGCTAGGGCAAGGGCGATTTCCTCGGCGGCTTCTGTAGATGTTGTGTGGACTTGTGAGGGCGGTCATTTCTTTCCCTGCGGCATTGGTTACACATACCGCATGCGCTGGCTGATGCGAATACGGGGACGCGTCGGTGAATCTTGCAGTTTGGCTATCGCCGTATTTGGTGCTCATGCTTCGTGCTCTAGCGATTCGCCGAGCCTTATTGCAAACCGGATGCATGTTCTTCGGGATGTGGGCTACACGAATGGCTTTTCTTACATGCAGAAGTACTCGTTCTTTGTGTTCTTGTAAGAAGGGTGTCGCGTAGCCTAACCTTCTCAGTGTGGCTCGTCCGGTAGGTGCTAATTTAAGGCGTTCTAACTGGGAGATATGATGTGCCTCTTGTATCTCTTCCCAGGTGTTGTGGATTCCTAGTCGTTCCTTGGCGCTCTTCCCAGGTGTTGTGAATTCCTTGGCGCAAGGCAATATTAAGTTTTGCGTTTTCGGTTGTTCTGAGGGCCAAATATGGCACTCCACAGGCGACCCGGCTAATGAGTATGCTTGTACAGTACGTTAGGTGTCAGATTCTTGCATGCCAAATCAACGATGTGATACACAGTGTATTAGGTGCATAAGTTGGGAGAGTGTCTGTTGAAGCGGTACAATGGTGTGGAGACCCAATCCGTTTCTTGGGGATCGTGAGGCCAAGGATATGGAGGTGGGGAACGTTGGGGACATGTTTTCCTGCTATGGTGATCTCCGGATCCTGGATGCTCTGTTTACGTTGTTGCTCCGTCTTCGTGCGGAGAGTAAGGAGGGTGGAACTTTCTGGGGCACACTTAGGCCCCTGGCGCCAAGATCCCGATGTGTTTCTTCGATGGCGCTTTGCATAGTGTCCTGCTGCTTGACCATGGATCCCATAGGAGTCCACAGGTGAGGTCATCCGCGTAGGATGACCTCACCCGATGTTAAATAGAAGCGATGATATCACGGAGCCTTGAGGGTTGCCTTTGGAGATGGTGCTTATATGTGTTCGAGCGGAGATGTTCGATGCCGATGGGCTTGACGGTTTCCGCTATCGATAGAGGTTAGTACTTGAAGGATGGCTTGGTGGTTGAGAATTGTTTTTGTTGTTGTTGTGTTGAGAAAATTGAGAAGCTCGATGCCTGAACATCGCCGATATTTCACTATGGTAATTTGCACAGCCGCCATTGTCACACTAAAGCAGGCACGTAGATAAGCGTTTTAATGCGATAGCATTTTTTAGCTATTTACTTGTTTCCACTAAATTTAGCGGCATGTTTGATGTCACGTGACCTAATGTTACGGGAACTACAAACCAATTCAGTTTCCCTCTAAATTTAGCGTAAAAATTGATGTCACATTACCTATACCCTAATTCAGTTTCCCAGCTAAATTTAGCGGGAAATTTGATGTCAGGTGACCTGACGTCAAGTCTACGAGAACCGACCAAGTTCCTAATATCAGGGTGTTAGATTATAATGTTGCCTAACCAGCTCGGGTGCGTGCGTTCACTTCTCAGAAATTTATACTGTCCCAAGCTTTGTTTGATCTTTTCTTCCCGTGTGTTTTCTCCTAAGCCACCTCCCCTCCTCCTCCCCCCCCCCCCCTCCGGCCCCATTATTTTTAAAAGAGTACAGGCGGACGCCACTGCTGCGGGGAGTCTTGAGCAGTTTGAATGGCAGATTGCATTGAAACTCATGCGCGCACAAAGGAAGGTCAGTAACTGCGTAAACGAAAGGAAGGAAGGGGTATCAAGGGGGGTCACAATCTTTGTGCCTAACACTGTGATGTAGAAAACAAACAACATCGGCTTACCATTTAAAAGTATTAACGTGTAACGTAACGTACAAGAAATACAGATAGAAGTTGGGAACCACACGAACGTTTCGTTGCTGCTTTGGTTTGGCTACGCTAATCAAACACGTGGAGACTGGATGGAGGCATTCAGAAACTCTCACATTAGCATTTGTGTAAGAACATGTTAAAAAATACTTCCCTCGCCTTCTATACGCAGTGACTGACCTTTCTTGTGGGCACGCTTGAGGTTCAAGGCGACTTGCAATTCATACTGTTTGCAGGTGGTGGTACCAGTCACTTCAGCCAGCATTCCTTAGTAAGCAAGAAAGGGGGAGGGGAGCCTTAAGAGTCAACACAAGGAAACAGAAATATGAAACAAAGCTTGGGACAGTGTGACTTTCTGGGAAGTGAACACAAGGAAACGAGCTGGTGAGGAAACATAATCTAACATCCTGAGATTGGGAAGTTGGCCGGTTCTCGTAGTCTTGACGGAGATTATCTTTGTGGATGCTTAGCGGCGGATGTTCGTTGTCGGAAGCGTGTCTACCGTTGTAGAGATTTAGCTGTTGAAGCTACGTCTGGTCAAATATTCGCGACGTCATGTTCTAATTTCTGCATATTTTCCCGTTTAGGTGTGGTCGAACAAACTGAGCTGTTTTGTTTTTGTGATTTCCTGTTGTGTAGTCTGTTTTGTTATTCTACCTACTTCCATGCTTTTGAGTTATGGCAACTGTCTATGCTCTGCAATGAGCAGCATCGTTGCACGGACTTTGTCCGTTCTAGAGAATATCTCTTTGGAGCCGACGTCGTGCGGCAAATCACCTATAACGAAGACACGCTAAGTCAATTTGAGTGAAAGCTTGTTGTCGCTTTTCTAGATTGGAGGTAATATGCTGCTCACTATTTTGCCATCATATATGTTAGTTAAAGTTAGTGCAAAAGCGTTAAAGAAAGTTTAAAAGAAATAAAAGTTGGAATTTTTTTAATATTGACGTGCAATTTTGCTGCTATCAGAGAAATTACTTAGGTTTACGCATTACACTGTAAGAAATGCATGCGCGTCTACTTACCCCAAAATACTCAAAGAACCAATCTCTGCGATCTGCGAAATCAACTCAGCGAATGATGAGACGGAACATCCGTTTAGACCTCGAAATTAAGTCTGCGCAGTGGCATTACGCAATGGAAGCATGGCGCTTTGCATTGCGTAATGCCACAGCGCAGACTTACTTTTGAGGTCTGAACAGATGTTCCGCCTCATCATTCGCTGAGCTGATTTCGTAGATCGCAGAGATTGACTCTTTGAGTGTCTTGCGGGTAAGTTGACACGCAGGCATTTCTTAGAGTGTAGAAACTAAACTACAATGATGGCTAAGCAAAATTTTTGTGAGCTGCATTTCACGACGCACATTTTAATATATTTTGCGATGTTTTGCATAAAGTTGTAAGTTTCTTAATAATTTGTGAATTTGCCTCTGAAACGTGTTTTTCTAAAGTGTTTTGTAATCTTTTTTTAATTAATATATACAATTATATGTTTTAATGTGTAGTGTGCATGTTTTAAATTTTTTTATAAAGTTCAAAACTTTTTAACTTTGTGCCTGCTTTGGTGTGTAATTGGCGGCAGTGCAAATTACCCTTGTGAAATCCCGGCAATGTCCACGTCTCGAGCTTCTCAATATTATATATCCGGAAATATTTTGCTCCGGCGTTCACATATAGCTAAATGTTCCTTACAGGAATATAGCTTTTGCATATATTTATTACAGAAATATCCAAATATAACCTGAACAGTAATTGTACGATCTGACATGAAATCACCGTACAGATAATGTTTTATGCCCCAAAGAAGCAGCCTTCTGCTTGGATTTGAGGACGGGAAGCCAAGTAAAACGCAATCAATCTGAAACTTTCTTTGTAAGAGGTTCACGCGTTTTGGCTTTGCCGCAATGCTAATTACAGACGACGCGTCTTATTTTGTTAGCATATGCGTTCGTGGAGGTGTGCAAGGTACACTACACAAACGGACTTCGCCGTAGCATCTACCGCCAAATATCAGAGAAAGAGTCAACCGTAACCTGAAGCTGATGCTGGCAGCGCATACAGAGCAACACAAATACTGGGACGAAAAACTGGCAAAAATGACATTCGCTACCCACACGACTATAAACCGGTAAACGGGTTTTTCGCCAGCTTATTTTAGCGTTATGAAAAAGCTTCCGTTGCCTGGGAAATGGCCTTCTTTGCACAGGTCCAGCAAGCATGCAGGAAACCACTACGCAGTTCGCGGAAGGTCTCTTGAAGCGTTTCACGGAGAACTTCCGAAAATCTCGAGAGATCCTCAAAGTTTCTAGACTGCAGCAGGCCAACCAGTACTACAAGGGGAGGCGAAATATGCAGTTCAAGGTACGAGATCTGGTGCTGAGGCGAACTCATCCGCTGAGTGATGTTGCTACAGACTTCACGGTCTCTATAATAAAGGAATGGCAAGGCGCCTACCGTGTTAGCAAGGAGCTCCCCAACGTATCTCATGAGCTGCTGCATCGCGAGTCTGGTTAAGTGGTCGGGTCCATTCATGTCGGCGACCTAAATGCTTTCTATGAACCAGGGAGGCAGATTGTCGCAGGTTCCGGATAGCAACGGTCTGAATACCTCGTAAAGCGTCCACACCGGCTCTGCCAAGGTACAACCTGCGACGGCGGCAAAGACGACGAAAGAAGGAGCACGAACCCTCTAGCTTTGTTCCAGAGACGTAGCGGTGGTGAGGCAGCTTCCATCAGCAGACCCACTACTGCCGCATTGGTGCCGTCCGGAAGCAATGACATCGAACCGGCGCTCACCCATCCGCGGGGTCCCTAGCTGACCCAGAAGTAAGGCCCCCTGAGACCTTATAGGACGCCTCCTATTTGTTTTTTCGACGGGGCGGATGTGCTGGCGACGTGGGGATCCAAAGCGTTGGACTAGCTGGCTCGCGTGCCAAAGCTTCCTCAGCCGCTTCTACCGCGAGTCCAAGCACAGCTGGTCATGAATGCGGCGCTCCGCCACTGATAAAAGGCCTTTCCAGCTTATGCGAGGGGCGATAACGGTTAATAAATGACTTCGTGTTTTTAAAACCAGTGCGTGTGTCATTCTCCAAGATGGGTAGCAGCAAGGTAATTCCCACGATGTGCAGTAATGCAGTTTGTCGAGGTGGTTATGCCGTCTGTGGGACATAATATAAGAGGTTATTCCTTACAATAAGACAGATAATTAACACAAAAATTTAAATTAACTTCTTAATCACCAAAAATAAACATTTGGTTTCCAGTAGAAACTTTCTGAGCGTAATCAAAAGCACCCAATTCAGTCAATTTTAAAGACCTGATGTGAGTGGGAAGCGCGTGGGTGCATCAAACGTACCACTAATGCAACGGGCGCAAATCTAGCCATGGCAAAACGCGGAATGGGTACCATATGTTTATTTTCAATAATTACAATTTTCTTCTTAATTCTTCGATCTATTTTGAGTATTCGCCCCCTACATTCTGTCCTCGTGGCTGTAAACTCACCCGCACAAACCGCTTAATGTAAATTTCATGTTTATTTTTCAAATATATCTGAATTAATTTTTAAACCCTGTATTGCAAGTGGTTTAACTCCAGCCCGAGCATTCTACTTCCGATAACAATTCGGCGTACGTACAGCAAACAGGAAAGAAGGCAAGGAGCGCGTGTCGGAGGAGATCTCGAAGATCTTGTGTTATAAGAGACATATGTCTGCGGACAAGTTTCTGTGGCAAATGAGTCAGAAGTGCAGGAGGACCACTGGCTTAAATTCCAATTTAAAGCTAAGAACACAGCCCGATTTTCGGAAATTTCACAGGCCAGAAGATCTTTGTATAGCTATGTTTAGCTTTTTCTTTTGGTTTTGTTTAGCCCTCTATTAATTTATCTATGGTTCGCTTAGCTCGAACTATGGTTTTCTATAGCTTAACCTATGGATGTCTTTACTCATTGTGATATAGCAGCCTGTAGGTTTCCCTATTGTTTTCTTAGCTGCCTACTGTCCTCTTTATGGTCTGCTTTAGCATAATCTATAGCTCGTGCTATGGTTCCCTCTGCCCATTGTTGCTATAGCTGCATTTAGAATTTCCTATGGTTCGTTAGCCGTTTATTGCCCTCAGTATGGTCTTTTATAGCTTATACTCTAGCTCGTCCTATGGTTCTATTTAAAACCGTGCTCTAGCTGCATATAGTTTTTTCTAGTTACCGCCGTCTAACAAAATGTGGAATAAATCATTTGTTGTCGAGGTAAATCGTAATAAATAAAGGCGCTAACAGTCAATTGTGATTATAAAGAAGAAGTGGGCATCTCAAATTTACCGAAGATGTCTCAGACTTTATAAACTTATTTAAAACATACAGAAACAGCATGAAACGAATTTACCTGCACAGGTGTTTGCAAATGAGCCGGTAAAGAAACACATGGGATTGCTTTCAAATCTCCTAGAAGTTAATTACACAAACCAATTCTGTGTAGACATGTAAAAACGTGCAAGCAATCTAGCGAAATGTGAAAAGGTACAAATAAAATTGTCTACAACTCAGAAGATTGCAAAAGCAATTAGCAACCGAGGTAATTCTTATGGTCGTTTCTAGTCTCTCGGAAGCCGGGAGCAATTTTTTCAATTGTCTATCGGCAGTCACATTTCATTGGCGGTGGCAATCAGTTCATCGAACGACCTTTCATCGGAAGGTTATGCATCCGAGAGATAGTTTCATAAACAGCTCAATTAGCTTTCTTTTTTTTTGTAACCGAAGCGTCTTGTACTTTTTTTTGATACGGCGTGTATGGTTGGGCCAGGTCCGTTAACATTTTCTACTGAGCCCCCACAGAGTGTCATCACGAAGCGGTGTGAACTGGTGGCTGGGTCGGGTATCACGCGCCCTACCGTTACACGCGCGACAGAAATGTCCTTACAGCGTGCAATTCGCGTAACGAGTGTCGATTACACAGAATCCGTTAGGCAAGTACCGTGCTTCTCTTCTTTCACCAGCTTGGAGGCTGTAGTAACGTGATCCTAGCCCGATACACGGTTGGCCTAAAAGACGCATAGCGTCTACTCTGCTGTCTATACCGACTGAACAGGGCAGCTTTATGAATGCTATTTTGTAGAGTTTTAAAAAAATTGCCCACCTCAAAAAGTGAACCAAACACGTTAGGTATGAAGATTCTTTTACGCCTAGAACCTACATTCTAACTACAAATGCAAAATTAACCGTGAATTTTCTGCATACGATCTCCTCAAATGATTGTATTATCAAGAAATTTAAACTTCTGGGTACACTGCTAGATTCACCTTCTAGAGCGCAGCTCTTAGGCGCCGTTTCCGGGGTTGAGCGGCGTCACCGTTGGCGTCGGCGTAACCGCGCGTTGCATTATAGAGATGTTTCCCATAAGGACGTCACACGTGACATCACATATAAGGTCATGAGGTAAAATTTTCCGCTATATTTGGCGGCAAAACGTTTCGCTAAATTTTGCAGAAACGTGGTTCACTAAATTTCTCCATAGCTATCTCCGCTAAATTTAGAGGAGAAATATTTAAGATAAATTTGGCATGAAATTTTTTTTTGTTAAATTTAGCGGAAAACTTTTCCCCTTAAAGAAGCGGCGAAATTGACGTCACGTCACCTCAACACTAATTCAGTTTCCGCTAAATTTAGCTCGAAAATTTTCGCTAAATTTCTCCGCTAAATTTAACAGGAAAATACCTCGCTAAATTCAACGGGGAAATTTTCATTGAATTCACCACTGCGATTGTAGCGAAACCTCCGATAAGTGGGAGAGGAGCAGGGAGAAGTAGGGGGGATTGGAGGGAAGAAGGATAGCATCCCTCTCTGTACCCTCCCCTCCTCCTCCTAAAGGGCTGCGCTCTAATTCGGCATTACGGAGAATTGTAAACGTCCTTAATTTTTTTACTTCAGATTGGGAAATTTTGAATCTTAGTGGCAATTCTTAATGCATGCTTTAGGAAATGGAAGAGTTTTTCGTACATGTACACAGCCATAGCGAAAATAAAAAAACACGTTTTTGCTGTTGTCAGCGAGTTAAGAGACTCCATGGCGTTGGTTATTTCTGAGCAATGTTTTTGTATTCCGTAAGTTCAGTTTATATCGCTCTCACCAATAAACAATCTCTCCACACCACGATGACGCCATGTCTGGGGCTGTGGGACTTCAAAGAAGTGCTTGCTGATTTGTTGAATTCACAGAACTGAAAGGTAATAGAACATCAGCTGGGGTGTCGCTAGAATAACGATTATGAATATACAAACGTTTCCAGTTAAAAATGTTACTAAAATATCTAAGCGTGCCGGTATAGTCCACACTCTTAAAAAAAGCGCCTAAAGAGCTAGTAACTGCAGCAGTTACCACCTCTTTCTGACCGTTACTATCTTTCAGTAACTATTTACAACTTGAAACGTGCGATAGGAAGTAAAAAAGTTATCATATGCAGCCGTTACTACCTTTTTCTGACCGTTACTTACCTTTTTGCCTAGCTATTTACTACCGCAAAGGAGCGGAAAAGATGAGCGACGCTTGCTTCATACCCGATTGCCAGCGTTAGCGACGCTACCTGCTGTTTCAGATTGCGGGGACGTATCCACACAATAATAGCGTCAAATATTGTATGAGGGGGAATGTTTAAGGGTTGGAGCTGACTTCATGACGATCGCAGCCTCGTACTCAGCACGTCGTGGAAGCTAGCGCTCCAGCGAGCGCAGCGACCATTGTTGATGTAATGCCTGTGAGTTACTACTTTGCTTCGTTTGCGTTCGCTGTATGAGCGTTTATATTTTCATTTTGGTTTTAACTGGGACAAAAAGCCACGAAGTACATACCTGAATACGTTTCCGAAAACAAGAATATTCGTTCTGTTTTATTATATTTTTTATATTTGAATTTTTTTAACATGTTTCTTTCACAAGGGATGCTTGGCAACATTGTACGACAAGCATGTTGGAGCCAGTCGGAGCTTCGCAAGACGATAATTTCTCCGGTGTGTACCTGCCCTTTTTCCTTGTGCCGTGTAGCAGTAATGGTGTTTCCGTGTTGGATCGCAGTAGTTAACGTTCGACAGGGCGAGTGTGTGTGTCGATGTGGACTGCTCCGAGGATGGTTCTAACGAGCCGGTGCCGCTGTCACTGGATTGGGTTTCGTCGTCCAAGAACCTTTTCTCTGCCTCTCCTCCACTTGACACTGAGAACTTTTTCACGGTTTGTGTGTGCTCGGTGGTTGAATGATTCTGATTGAGCTGTCTTCGGTCGTGACAGCGCACTGTCAAAACCGTTGATGTGCGTCGTAAATAGTGTATGTAGGTTTGAGACTAATGAAAAAAATTGTTTTGGCATTCTACGAGTCTTTCTGAATTTGCTTTTATCTTCCCCCAGAACGCGAGCATTCGTCAGTGCACTACAAGAAGTAAGATGCGAGGCTGCACGGGGTAATAATTTTGCATGCATTTCTGTAGCGCAGCACGCGAATGGAGTGCAGCTGCCGTCGTACTCCCTGTCGATACACAGCTTCGTTCGCCGCGGGAAACGGCAAGAAAGGCATGCTTGCACCGACGGCGACCGCATTCGTCTTAAAGGCTGAACCGCATGTAAGCGATTTAGCGAGCGACGATACGAGCGACGGAGACAGCGATGAG
This sequence comes from Ixodes ricinus, assembly GCA_037355805.1. Taxonomy (NCBI): domain Eukaryota; kingdom Metazoa; phylum Arthropoda; class Arachnida; order Ixodida; family Ixodidae; genus Ixodes; species Ixodes ricinus. The sequence continues at coordinate 56,872 of JAZHYW010014213.1, forward strand.
CGACGGCGATTTCTCACGGTCACCCGTCGCGTCGCTCGGTTTTTTATTTTTAGAAAACGTCGCTCATCGCCTTGTAGCCGCTTGTTCCCGTCGCTTTCATGCGGTTTGCTCCGTCGTTAAACTGACCTAGCGATTGCGAAAAACTGACGTGCTGACACACGACGAGAAGTTTGCGCATTTTAATGGTCAGCATAAAAGACTCATGGGCAGTCAAGGAAGTCCGCGGGATAGCGGTCGAGTGGGCGAACGCGCCTCAGCTCGGAGCGTGGGGCGAAAGCCTGCGCTGGGAACCTCCTGGGCTCAATCCGCACCGCCTCCGCCCGTAAGTTAGCGATTAGGGTGATTAAAGTAAGCGTGTCATAGCGTGTCGTATTTGTATGTGACCTGTGCTGAATGCGTTGTAATTGTGCTGTACGAACATCTGGGTGCGCATGTGTATACGTATCTACTTCGCAAAGGTTGGAAGAATTGAAATAAATAACAAATAATTAAGCGGCTTCCTTTTTTGTATACGTTTAATTATACGGTGACTCAGCGCCACCTGGATTACTCATATCCATTTTAAATTTTTGTGCGCCTTCCCCTGGTGGTAGGTGGAATAACCCCTTTTTTACCGGGAATCACGTGATCTAGCAGCGTTTCCGGTCTTCCGTCGGGAGGTAGCGTGGTTACTAGATGGACGTAGTAAAATACATGGATTCTACTTTGAGGGTAGTAACAGTAGCTTCCTGACTAGTAACACGCCCTAGCTCAACCGTTACTACTTGCGGTTACTAGGTACCTAGTAACATATGGTGACAAGCGGTTAGTAGCTCTTACCGAGTAAATACTGCCGTGAGCGCAGCTGACTAAGTAGGCAGCGCGCTCGTGGCCTAACGGTTATCGCGCGTGCCTTCCACGCAGAAAGCTCAGGGTTCGATCCCTGGGAGCGCCGCGTCTTTTATTTATTCTTCCAATTTAGATTTCTGGTAATTTCGAGAACCGTGTTGCTCGTTCTAGGTTAGAATGTTCTGCACGCCGAATGTTCCAGGCCGAATGTTCCAGAAGCCCACGCGTGCACAAAAGGGGCTCCGCGTAACCATCCGGACTCAGTTTCGCCCCAGCGTTCGATTCTGCTCTTTCGCCGATTTCGACGCCCGCGACGCTCTGCTGTTATCTACTGTTTCCTTTTTATTTTTGGGCACAAGTTCGCCCCCATTAAACGTTTCAGTTTTCCAGTTATTCTTTTGTTTCCTCGCCTGTCCATTCGTGACATTTTGGTGGAGGTGCGGGGTACCGCATGCCCCTGCCGCGTACCCCTCCGAGGGCCCGCAGTGCAAGTCCGACGCCAAGCCCACGAAGCACCAACGAAGACACTACCGAGATCCGGCTCAGTCGTCGCACCCAAGGCCTACACCCGGAATTCGGACCTCTGCCGCCCAGGACCAAGCAGCCAACGAGGCCGACGATGGCCGACCAGTCGCCGACCCCCGCCGCTCCTGCCGTCGTCTACCTGCCCGCCGCTCCCCGTACGCCGATTCCCTTCCACGGCGAGATCCACGAGGATGTCGAAGACTGGATCAAGCACTACGAGCGTGTGGCGCGCCACAACGGATGGACTGCGGAGCAGTGCCTCCAGAACCTCTACTTTTCGCTGGAGGGTACTGCGAGGCATTGGTTTGAGAATCACGAGGCTTCGCTTACGTCGTGGGACATCTGTGTGGCCGAGTTGCAGCGGACGTTCGCCACCCTACACCGACGGGAGAAGGCAGAAGATCTCCTCCGAATTCGAACGCAGGGCCCCGACGAAAGCGTCACAAGCTTCGTAGAAGATGTCCTCCGCCTGAGCGCCCGTGCCGACCCACGAGCCACAGACGACAAGAAGCTGCGGGTCCTCATGCGCGGGGTGAGAGACGACATCTTTGGAGGCCTCGTGCGCAACCCGCCAAACACCGTCGAAGCCTTCGTCACCGAGGCGACAAACATCGAGCGCGCCCTCCAAGCGCGCGCTTCTCACTACCAGCGACATCCAAGTGTCGCTGCAACCGCGCTGCTTGGCGGCGAGAACGCTCCTGGTACGGACATCCGCGAAATTATCCGGGAGGTCGTCCGGGAGGAACTCAGCAGGTTGCTGCCAGCCTCGAGTCGTCCAGCGACACTCTCTATCGCCGAGGTTGTGCGCGAGGAAGTCAAACGGGCGGTCCAACCTGAAATTCCCATCAACGTGACGACGCCAGAAGAACCGACGTTGAGCTACGCCGCCATGGCCCGACGACCGCCGCAAGCTCCCCGCCAAGCCACGGCGCCACCCCGAAGAGACGCCCCAACGCCGCACTACCCCCGACGACAGGAAGATCAGGCGCACGTTCGCCCAGAGCAACCTGCGCCGAGGAAGACAGACGTCTGGAGGACGGCTGACCGACGCCCGCTGTGTTACCACTGCGGGGAAGCTGACCATGTGTACCGCCGATGCCCATACCGACGACTCGGGCTGCGCGGATTCCACCCTAACGACCCGCGACCCCGGTATGGCGAACGCCCTCGGGAGATCGACGAGTACCTGCGACGACCTCAGTCCCCCGAGCCTGCGTCCCGCCGAGAGTTCCGGTCGCCTTCGCCACGACGTCCAGCTTCGCCGATGCACCGACCCCGACGTGAAAGCCTGTCGCCCCTCGCTCCCCGCCGGGGAAACTAGGCGCGGCAACCCCTGGAGGTGGTGTTGCCGAAGATGACCGACGCAAACATCCTCCACGAACGTCGGAGGGCCCCCACTCTAACGACGCCGGACGTAAAAACGACGCTCCTGCGACGGTAAAGAATAACCTAAACGTCGTTATCGACGGTCACGACGCGTCGGCTCTCGTCGACACCGGAGCAGACTACTCCGTCCTGAGTGGGAGGCTCTCCCAACGCCTTCGGAAAGTGACGACGCCGTGGGATGGTCCACAGATACGAACTGCCGGTGGGCACCTCATCACACCAGTCGGGAGGTGCACCGCTCGCGTCGAGATTCACGGTGAGACATGTCCGGTGAAGTTCGTTGTCCTACGAGACTGTGCAAGAGACGTTATACTCGGCATGGACTTTCTCTGCGAATACGGCGCCGTCATCGACCTGGAAGCCAACCAGCTGACACTGCGGAAACCTGTTGTGACGTCCGGGGATCAGGAAACAGCATCGGCCACCTCAGCCACAGCACGTGTATTGTCCGAGCACGTGAACTTGCCACCGCGCTCGAGTGTGCTGGTGCCCGTCGGGACCGAAACAGCAATCTGCGGAGACGCCCTGCTGGAAGGTAATGTTCAGCTGCTCCTAGGCAGAGGGATTGGTGTCGCCAGAGGCGTAACAAAGCTCCAGGATGGACGCACCGCTGTCCTTGTAACGAACTTCCGACAAGAGGCTCAGCACCTTACAAAAGGTACCACCGTGGGACACATCGAGGAGCTCCAGGACTCAGCCGCAATCACCGGAATATCTGAAGACTCCACTTCGTCGCAGCGCGAGACAGCGTCATCCTCTGATCTCGACATCGACCCCACCCTCCCCCTTTCCCACCGACGACAGCTGACTGACCTCCTCGCCGAGTTCTGTGAGTGCTTTGCCACGTCATCAAAGGTACGCCAGACGACGATTGCGAAGCATCGAATAGTTACTGATGACGACGCCCTTCCTGTACATCGACCGCCGTACCGAGTTTCCGTGAAAGAAAGGGAAGTCATCCAGAAGCAAGTTCAGGAAATGATTGATGACGACATCGTCCAGCCCTCAAACAGTCCGTGGGCTTCCCCAGTAGTCCTGGTGAAGAAAAAAGACGGAACCTTGAGGTTCTGCGTGGACTATCGCCGGCTAAACGCAGTAACAAAAAAGGACGTCTACCCGCTGCCACGCATCGACGACACTCTGGACCGGCTGCGCCACGCCCGATACTTTTCGTCGATGGACCTGAAGAGTGGGTACTGGCAGATAGAGGTCGACGAACGGGATCGGGAGAAAACTGCCTTCGTCACGCCGGACGGACTGTACGAATTTAAAGTGATGCCATTCGGACTGTGCACCGCACCGGCGACCTTCCAGCGCGTAATGGACACCGTCCTATCCGGCTTGAAATGGCAAAGCTGTCTCGTCTACCTCGACGACGTCGTGGTATTCGCAAGCGACTTCGACGAGCACCTGAGACGTCTGCGAGCCGTGCTACAGGCTATCCAGAGTGCTGGACTGACACTAACGCCATCAAAATGTCGGTTTGCTTACGGCAAGCTCAAATTCCTGGGCCATGTCGTGAGTGCTCAGGGTGTAAGCCCAGACCCTGACAAGACATCCGCTATCGCCGACTTTCCGAAGCCATCAGACAAGAAAGCCGTACGAAGATTTCTTGGGCTGTGCGCTTACTACAGACGTTTCGTTCGCGATTTCGCCAAGGTTTCTGCACCGCTCACGCATCTGACGAAGGACGACGTGGACTTCCGGTGGGGGAGGCGCAAGAACAAGCGTTCAACGAACTGAAGGAAAGACTCCAATCGCCCCCTATCCTCGGACACTTCGATTCATCAGCGGAAACCGAAGTTCACACGGACGCCAGCAACGCCGGGCTCGGCGCGGTACTCGTCCAAAGACAAGATGGAGCAGAGAGGGTGGTCGCTTACGCAAGCCGGGCGCTGTCGAAGGCAGAGCAAAATTACTCAACGACTGACAAGGAATGCCTCGCTGTCGTCTGGGCGTTAACCAAGTTCCGCCCGTACCTGTATGGAATCCCGTTCCGCGTCGTCACGGACCACCACGCTCTCTGTTGGCTCGCCAACCTTAAGGACCCGTCAGGACGCCTCGCTCGCTGGAGCCTTCGACTGCAAGAATTTGACGTAACCATTGTGCATAAGTCTGGCCGTAAGCATAACGACGCCGACTGTTTGTCTAGGGCCCCAGTAGAATCTCCCCTGACAGCACCGACGACGAGGATGATGCCCGTTTTCTCGGCGCAGTTACAGATGCCGACATGAGAGCACTCCAACGCGACGACCCGGAACTTCGCGCCGTGATAAACTACCTCGAAGGTCAAGGAAGTTCAGCTCCACAAGTCTTTGCCCGAGACTTGTCAAGCTTCGTTCTGCGGCAAGGCGTGCTCTTCAAAAGAACTTCGGAACCAGTGACCCTGCCTGGCTGCTGGTTGTTCCTGCCAGCCTGCGAGAAGAAATCTTTCAAGCATGCCACGACGACCCGACGGCTGGACACCTTGGCTACAGCAGGACGCTCGCCCGGATTCGTGACAAATACTACTGGCCGAGACTTCCGAAAACCGTCCATCTGTACACACGGTCGTGCCATGAGTGCCAACGACGTAAGAAGCCTCCGACGAAGCCAGCAGGACTCCTGCAGCCGATATCTGCCCCGACTACTCCCTTCCAGCAGGTCGGAATGGACTTACTTGGGCCGTTCCCAACATCGACGCAAGGAAACCGGTGGATTATTGTCGCGACCGATTATCTTACACGATACGCCGAGACGAAAGCCCTTCCAGCGGGCACAGCGGTTGAAGTCGCCAAGTTTTTCGTCGAGTCCATTCTCCTTCGACACGGCGCACCTGAAGTGCTGATCACTGATCGAGGATCATCTTTCATGGCCCAGCTGATGCAAGAAATCCTTCGTCTCAGCCACACCAGTCATCGTCGCACCACGGCGTACCACCCGCAGACCAACGGGCTGACGGAGAGACTCAACAAGACCATCGCCGACATGATCTCCATGTACGTCGACGTGGAGCACAAGACATGGGACGAGGTGTTGCCGTACGTTACGTTTGCGTACAACACAGCGGTTCAAGAAACCACTGGAATGACGCCGTTCCAACTGGTGCACGGCCGGACGGTTACCACGATGCTCGACACCATGCTGCCTCACATGCCTACCGACGACGGCAACGACGACGCTCAACTGATCTCTCAACGCGCCGAGGAAGCTCGTCAACTGGCAAGAATCAAGATTCAAGACCAACAGCGAGTCGACGCACGCCGGTATAACCTTCGTCGCCGGGACGTCCACTTTCAACCCGGAGACCGGGTATGGGTGTGGACACCGATTCGGCGCCGCGGTCTCAGCGAGAAGCTTCTCAAGCGCTATTTCGGACCCTACAAAGTCATCCGACGCCTCGGCGATCTGAACTACGAAGTTCTACCCGACGGAACGCGCCCATCTGCAAGACGCCAGCCACGACCCGAGGTGGTGCACGTCGTCCGGCTCAAGCCGTATTACGAACGATAGAACTTTGGACTCTCGTCAAAGAGTGAACTGTGAACTGGAACTGGAACTGTGGCTCGCGACTCGCTATCTCTTGTTGTGCATTTGTGTTTTACCTTTGTTCTGCATCGGGACGATGCACTTTTTAAAGGGGGAGTAATGCCGCGAGCGCAGCTGACTAAGTAGGCAGCGCGCTCGTGGCCTAACGGTTATCGCGCGTGCCTTCCACGCAGAAAGCTCAGGGTTCGATCCCTGGGAGCGCCGCGTCTTTTATTTATTCTTCCAATTTAGATTTCTGGTAATTTCGAGAACCGTGTTGCTCGTTCTAGGTTAGAATGTTCTGCACGCCGAATGTTCCAGGCCGAATGTTCCAGAAGCCCACGCGTGCACAAAAGGGGCTCCGCGTAACCATCCGGACTCAGTTTCGCCCCAGCGTTCGATTCTGCTCTTTCGCCGATTTCGACGCCCGCGACGCTCTGCTGTTATCTACTGTTTCCTTTTTATTTTTGGGCACAAGTTCGCCCCCATTAAACGTTTCAGTTTTCCAGTTATTCTTTTGTTTCCTCGCCTGTCCATTCGTGACAATACTACTAGCTTTTTTAAGAGTGATAGTACCGGACCCATACACTTTTCTATAGCCATGTACAGACAACTCAATGGTCGCCCGTCTATAGCTTTGGAGAAACGCTTTCTAAAGTCGGCTACAAACAACTAAATAGTGGTGTGTTTATATCATTGGAGTCATGCAGTTTTTTTATAGCCGGCTAGAGACAACTAAGTGGTCGCGCATTTATAGCATATGAGACATCACACCTTTTATTGTTGGTTACAGACAACTGAGTTTTCACGCAAGTGTATTGCATGGGGTAACACCTTTCTAAAGCCGGCTACCGACAACTGAATCGTCGGGCGTCTCTTGCTTTGAAGACGTAAACCTATCTCCAGCTGGCGGTATAAACCTGAATGCTTTGCTTGTCTTTAGCTTTATGGATATAAGATGGCTGCAGAAAATTGAATGGCCTAGCGTCTGTCTATAGCTTCGAAGACATACTTTTCTAAAGCTGCTTAAAGACAATTGTATGGTCGCGCGTCTGTAGCTTCCAAGACATATACCTATTTATAGTCGGCTATTGGCTTCGAGATTGACCTAGAGGTTGCGCCAAAGCCGTGCTATCATCATCATCAAAGCGGGGATAGCAAGCATGGCCGCCCCATAGGCTTTCCACGTTCGTTCGCGAGGCGGTGTAGATTCTTGCGTTTATTTCGCCGCATATTATCGCAGCGAAAATGATTTTAGCAGAAAATGGTGGGGTACTGTTCGGTGCTTCAGTGAAGACCAAATCGTGTTACCAGCGTACGGACTAAATTTAAATATTCGCTTCTGTGGTTGCGTTGTCTGCTCTAGGCAGACGTTGGGCAGCATGGATCACCACGACGGATGTCTGTTTCCAGGTGAACAGCACTATTTATGTTAAATATTTGTTTATTGAAAAAAGAGATATATTGGTTCACAAGCGTGGATATTCAACAAAAACGTATTTCCAACCCGGATACTCATCATAATGCTAGTGTGGTATCGCAAGTTCTCTGCATTTGTTTTCGTTAGTTTTAGCTTTCGCAGTGCTATAAATAATTCGCAATGAGAAAAAGGTAGTGTTGTATGGGAAGTACCGTGATATTGCTAGCTTCTATGACTAAAAAAGTTACGCTAGAGTCAATGTTTTCTTTTCCTGTGGCATGGTCTGGGTAAGTTTTTCGGTGTCGGAACCATTCTAATACTATGCGATGAGGAGAGAGCGCATCTTCAAATTACGATCCGCAAACTGCTCGTTGGCAGGACTACTGAAACAAGTGAAACAATGTGTTCTAATATATCTGCCACGAGTGGAATAAACGATTGTAACCCAGCAATGCAGCAGCGTGCATGTTGTTAGCTGCTTTTCTCGGTGGTGTGGGTTCACCCGCTTCAATATTTTCAGAGAGAGACGCTGATGGCAAGAGGATAATATTATATATTTCTGGCTAAATATTCCTTTATTCAAACGTAGTAACTCTCCAAAGAGTTTTCAATTACCCTTCGCCTTACGCATATCGGGACTGGCAGTTCATCGATTAACCTCCAGCATATTCAAATAATGCCTTAATTGCGATATTTTTTGCTGTTTAATTTGAATTTTCAGCTGGAGAAAGTCAGGAAAAGGAGAAGAAAAAAAGAAATACATGATCTAATATTTTGACGGCTTTGTTTTTAGGACACAGGCTGGCACGGTAAATCACTGCAGAATGATTGTAATTGTCATTGAAAGTGATTATATTGTTTAAATACTAACTTAAAAATTACTTAAACTTAAAAAAGTTCCTGTGTTCATATTTCTGAAGGCGTCACATGGTGAAGTTAAAAACAGGAATGCAATATGTCATTTATGACATAGTAAAGTAGTAAAAATAGTTTTAACGTCTTTCATGCATTATGACTGGAGACAAATCAACTAACGGATTTACAATTGATTAGTCTATTAGAGGGTGGTGATTAGTGAGGTTAATTTTTGAATCCACCCAGTCAACATTCAATATGTTATTAAAGCTATGGATTGTGCGAGATAACAAAAATATGTGGGACCAGAGGTTCTACAAACCACAACACTGAACTTATGGTAGCATACGACTTAATATTAATCGCTTTGCTGAAGTTCTACGCGTACGAAACGACACAAATTATAGTTAAGAAGAAAGGGCAATATAAACAACAAGCATTTCATCAGGCGGGCAAAGCTGAGCCGGAAACGCGCTTGCGTTGTTGAGATCCATGCTTCTGAACGAGCACCCATAGCAGACGACGCACGGCGCTATCTCCGTTTTCGCATGTTTCCAATTTCAGCGGCACGGTGGCGACACGGTTCGATCTCGAGGCGTATATAAAATTGAATGGTGGAAAGTCTATAGCATTAGATAAATAGAGGTTTCTATAGCGGGTGCCATAAATTTGTCTATATCTTGCAATTAGCTCGTCTTTATTTTTTATGGCCGACTATAGAGGGCCATAGACGGTAATAGCCATCCATAGAATTGTCATAGACGTCCATAGACAATTTTTGTATGGGCTATTTTCGGAATTCTTTGATAGGTATCGTTGAAGACTGGTTTTGAGTGTTTCACTTCCAAGACGTTGACAACTTCTTAGCTGATGAGTCCATTGTACAGGGTGTCCCCTTCCCCCAAACAAATTACAGGGTTGCTGTTTTTCTTCACCGCAAAAATAAAATACGTGTCGGCGAACGTTCATTATTTGCCCAAATGAAGCGTCAGCTGTCCGAACCAGACGCCAAATTTTCAATACTAACCGTAATTTTATTCAAACTTTATATGTGATTTTCTGAAATATTATTGGAAAATGTTCTGCCGACAAAGCTCTTGAATAGATGGACCTTTTTGGCTCCAGCTACCGCTAAACGAGCGAAAATAGCTAGCCCATTGTCTCATTGAAAGTTTCCGAGAATCACTTGCAAGTGTTTATACAGATAACGGTTAATTCGGAAGCTTTGGCATTTGTTCCGGACTGCTAGCGCTACATTTCGGTGGAGAATGAGGTTTCGGCGAAACGGAGTTTATTATTTCGGTAAAAAAGACCTTGTCATGTTTCGGGGGCGAAAGCTGTATATAACGATGTAAGATAAGGGAGTGTGAGAGACAGCCCTTGTGTACGTAAACAACTTTAAACAATTTCACTCGAAGGAACACCGGCTTTGCACTCAAATGAGGGTTGAATTGCAGCTTTCCCCGAGTTTGGCTGTGGTCGATGAGCTAAAAGCTCGAGCTTGCCAGTTTTGCCTGTGCATGGGCTATTTCTCCTGGCGCTTTTCGAGTGCACCGAAAACGTTTGGCCGACTTCACGATTATTTGATTCCCTCTGAGCGGCTTTTTAACACACCCGGCTGCATATGATTAGTGGGTTCATGCGTCTACTTTCAAAAGGTGTCGGTGGTGATTTCACAAAGTTTAAAGCTTCCACAGCACCACGATTGCTCGTGCTTCTAAAGGTCACACCATGCCCGCCTCACATCAGCATTGCGTCTTCATTTGTCAGGTAACCCGACCACGGAAGATCATTTGCTCGTGATATTCTCAATGACTTCCGTGGTTTGGAGTAAAGTTCGATGGAACAACGTTTCTTTGAATTTCCGAAGGAACAGGAGACTCAGTCTCATTACCTTCAGTTTATTCAGTGTTTGTCTCCCTCTGCCTGTTATTACCAGCTTCCCGATTTGGAGTACCATTTCACATTCTGTAAAATATCTTTATTCTGCGGTACACCTTGTAGCTAAGCTGTCTCAGTTGCTCCGATAAAAAGCGATAGCCCACCGGTGCCATGTTGGCGGGTTAGAATCCTTGCCGTGGTGCCCGCAATATATTAGAGGATCATTCCAGAGAATGTCCCGTGTAACCGAGGTTTCAGTTCCGCGTCATGAGATACCCAGGTAGTCACAGTTAGAGCCAGGTAGACAGGTAGTCACAGTAGTCACAGCCTCAGTGGAGGACACTCCGTCCTCCGCTGGGGCGTGCCAGATGCCATTCCTTAGTTTTGGCATGTAAGACCCCCAAATTGAAGTTCATAACCTAAGAGTTAGGTAACTACCCTCCACGTTCAAGCTGAATAAAATACGAATATCGCTTTCGGGTCATTGCAGCTTCATAACCGGTGCGTATTCAGGAATAATGATGGCTGTCTAAGCATGACTGTTGAAATAGTAACATTTATCTTAAGAAACGATAGAAATGCTGGAGGAAGAGCCATTAGTAAAAAAAACTGTACTTACAGGTCGTGTCTGAACTAGCAATATTATATCACTTGAAACATTCATGACGAAATGCCCCGTACCTCATGTTTCTCTACTCTGCCCTACATTATTTTCTTTTGTTGGCATCTTTACTGTCTGATGCATTTTTTTTAAAATCAAAGCTTGATGTCTTCCTCATGTCCACAAAAAAGCTGGTGAGGCACCTCAAGTGTCACACTTGTGGCGGCAAGAGGACTCTATTGCCTGAACACAAGACCCCTCCGATGATGAGGTAACTGCGAATGTATTTTTGCCTACCTTGAATTTACAAGGACCCTGATCACACGGGCAGTTTTGAGCGAAGTTAAGCTGACCGCCATTAGGCCTAAGTGCAATAGACCTTTTCCGAGAAGCGTTCTGCGCGCACGAGCGCCCGATGCCAAGCGGCGGAAGTTGGCACCAAAAATCGAGGAAATTCGGAAGGAGGCTGTAGATCAGCGAGTAGAAAACGTAATTGCAGCATACATATAATTGTGTTACGCAAAAAAAAAGAAAGCGGACGGAAAGAATAACAGGACGTTTAAGTGGACGCCATGGATGCCCCTACCTGGACGGCGCGTTGGGCACGCCCCGCTGCTCAGAGAACGAAGAAACTGGTAGCGTAGCTCCCATTATCGATTGGTAGCGCAGGTAGGTCCCTTCCTCGATTTTTAGTTCGTGCAGCCACCGCCTGGTGCCGTCGGTATGTGAAAAAGTCCATTGTGTGCAGCTGCGCTGCGATTTCCCTGCCCAAAGACCAATATAACTTTTCGCTATCTCATTTTTGGAACTATACATAATATTAAATTCTATCTGGTAACGTGAAATCCAGATTGCAAACAATAGAATTATTTTAAAAAACCTGAAATCCAAATATAATTCAATAAAGTTTCCACTTCTATAATCCGGAGAGCAAAAAGGTATATTGGGGTTTGGGGTATTGTTGGCATCGGTTATCCCACTATTCATATTTGGCATAGCTGAGGTTGGCAATATCAGTTGCGGTAGACAACCAAGTTGAACACTTCGGCGTCTGCCCCATGGCACGCGGCGTCACAACGCACTTACAGTTTCTGAATGTGGAGGGACGCACCTAGAAACAACCACGGCTGAAATCGCTTTGATCAACAACATTTTTAGGCGCGAGTGATGCTATTAAAACGACTGCGGCCTGCCATGTTCAAAGACATCGCCCATGCTTTTACTGGCTACCATCTATTCTTTCAATGCCTCCGCGACTAATCTGATATCACTGCTTTTAGAGTGATAGCTTTATGGGCGACACTTCGCAGGTATTCGTACTCGTCCCTTGTCACCGCACGTGCCAAGAATAAAAATACTGAAAATAAAAACACTTCTTGTCTCCTCTCTTCCGCGAGGAAAGCGAAGTCGGGACTTTTCGTCCTCCGTGCCGTGCGAGCAGAGCGAGGAGGGCAGCCCTGGCGTCCCGCCAAAAATTGTGGAACGATAGAAAAATGATCGTGTTGTCTGCTTGGAAGACTTGTTTTTGAAACATTATTCGTGTTATGCGAAATTTCAATTTGGCAGTATCCAGTTACTACGAGTAACGTTGGATTGTTTTCAAAACTTCTACCGCGCTTACGCACTTACTTCACGGATCACTGGTTGCAGTCCTCAGTGGCATCAACAACGCCAACCACGACGGCTATGAGAATTACCCAGATCGAAACTCCGTCCTCGGGTACGTGACGGAACCACTTCACCCGCATTGCGCGTCCGTGCTACAGCTGTCGCTTTCGTTTCGTCGCACCTTGTGGGCGAAAAATATGATTTCTTCGTTTCATCTAATGCATTTTACATTATTTTTCGTTTCTCTTTTCATGCTATAAAAAAGGAAACAAGTTAAATATATTGTAATCAACCCTAAATATTATTATGTAGGCTCTTTACACAGATTGCCATTTAAATATTTAGATTGATTATGTAACACCAGGCTGTTTTTGCTTCATTTTAAGTTTGAACTGACCGAATATTGCGTGAAATGTTGAGTCAGTGCAGTTCAGTAGCACACTAGCTAGAAGTAGCTAGCTGCCGTTGGCTTACCCGCATAATACTTTGCGTAACTATATTATTAATTTTGCTTCCTAAGGATCCAAGAGACTTGCTTATGTGCGAGTTTTTTTTAAATGAAGAGTTTTGACCCAGACCTGCAGACTGGGTCAGTTCAAGCCTCCAAGGAGCCCCCAGAAACCTCCAGGGAAATTCTGATACAAAAAAACCACAACCTCTTTCAGGTATTTTGAATGGCGCAGAGGCCTCACAAATGCTGCTCCAGTGAAGAGATGCTGGTGTGAGTAGTCTGTTTAACGGTTGGAATTACATTCATGGCAGAAAGCAGTGCAAGAAGATAAGAAGGAGGAAGAACGAAAGCTGATAAGATTGGGCATTGACTATAAGCTTAAACACAAAACTAGATCGCTTCTGCTCTGTGTGGTTACAATCCATATTCCAATCTTCTATTCGACCAGAAAACAACCACTCATCTTCGAACAACGCCTATCTCAACTACAAAAAAGGCTGTCTTACTTTCCAGCAGATTTATAAATAGTTGGTTGACACAAGAGCCTCCTTTTTAATATGGTATGCTTTAACTACCTTTATATTTGACAGTCGGTTTCTGTGTATCAGTATTGCGAATTTATTGTTATTATACAAAATTGCAGAAGTTGATCGCCAGGCGTCAATGAGTGCAGGAACCCTTAATTCTCTCGCAACCCCGTGTTAAAAGCACAACCCCGTCTGCCCAATGAAGAGGTGTAGTCACAAGAAAGCAATCTCAGAATCCACCTCACTTGTGCAAGACACAATCTTTTTGGCGGGTCTTAATGTGCACTCTCCAAGCCTAAATTGCATATTCTTGCCTTCACGCATTTACACAGTGAAGCAAATCTGGCTCAGCACGTTACGTGCTGAAAACAATGTGCATACCATATACACCTCCATGTGACTCCTCCTTTTAAGCTGGGAGAAACGCATGAACATGAGGAATAGCAGCAACTTCCTTGCGTTTTTCCGTACCTTTTTCAACCACAATCTCACGAGGTGCACTTTTACTGTCCTACCCACTTTCTTACAGGCTGAAGAAAATACAGCTTCTGGATGTCCGTATTTTAGTCTCAGTCTAGGCAGGTGCACTTTCGTTCATCCTTTGAATGCAGAATTTTTTTTTATTTTGAATACCATTTGAAATGATAATTTTAAACGCCATTATGCAGAGGTTAAAAAGTGTCGCTTCGAGGTGATAGCGACGTTATGTTTTCAGCTTCAGCGGGCCGAGGCTCAGTCACTCTGTCGTGGAAAGGCGTACAGGCAAGACTTGACAACCTGCTCAAGGAATTAAGTGCACCATACATTATGTAAGCATGTTTGTTTCTTGTGCCATCGCGGTCATTTACCAAATCCCTTCAGCTGTGAAGACACATCTAAGCCAGGCAAACAGGTCAGTGACATAAGATGTGAATGTGAGATTTCAAAGTTTACGAAAAGTGTTCCCTTACAACACTTGGCAATGCAAAGCTTCAGAATGCGCATGTGAGCCATGTTGTGGTTATAATGTTATGTCTTTCGAACACAGAACCGATCTCTTAAGATAGCTTGTTGAGGCGAAAATCATCAAAAAAGAAATCAGTGGTATTGTGCCATCGAACTGTCATTACCATGTTAAAAAGGAAACAAGCCTTTTTTGGAGAGGAAGGGGGGAGGGGGCGGGGGGAGGACAGACATTATTGGAGGAAGAGAGTATGTGCGTTTGATATCCCGTCAAGGAGAGGGGCCATTTATTTATTGTTTTTTGATAGACCGTCATTTACGAAAAAATACAAGATCGCATACCTCCTTTACGAATAGGGACAACCTGTTTAAACTAAGTTATTCTGCAGACAGAGTTAAAGGGCGAACTTGTAGCATCAAAGATTTTAGAAAAGATTTCGGAAAAAGATTAGTCATGGCAGACATCGTTTCTCTGTGAACGTTCCTCTTGCACCGCGTGTAAGTTGCTACGTTGCGGACGCCCGGAAAACCAAGCTAGAAATATTTTATAGAAACTAGCTAAAGGATTTGCTACCCCGAATATTCGCAGGCGTTCTTAGCTGGCTTGCTGGAAATCAAGTAGTCTGGTCCTAATCAAGCGAATCTTGAAGTAAGCCTTGTCATTGTAGTGTCGAATAAATAATCCACTCAAGTGATTGCACCTTGTGCACATACGCGTTCTATCCTTGCCAATTTGTCTATTTCAGTCTTTCTTAAACACTGCCGACTTATTTAATTTAAAGGAAGCAAGTCGTAACGTCCTGTTGCTCAAGACCCTAACGAAAAATGTTATTTGTGGCTCTGGAATGCCCAATAGTTTCATTGAAATATTATACATATTCAACTTTGTTTCAAGAGCTTAAACCAAAAGCCAACAAAACATTCTATAACATAAAGATTCAATTCGACGCTTATTTATAATCTGAGGTGGAACATATCACAATAAACAAAATATCTATAATAATAGAAACGGTCGTAGGGCTGTTCCGCTCTGTTGATTTTGGTTTACTTTATCATTAGTTGCCTTCTTGGTTGCCTTTTTTTCTCCTCATTCATTCCTTTTTTAATTAGTTATTATACGATTCGTATATGCATGTTCCTATATAGTCTTATTTTATCATATGCGCTTATCGGATCAACCAATTTCTCATACAAATCAGACTTTTCACTACGGAGAGAAAAGAGAACAGAACGTATGCAAGTATCATAAAAACAGTCCAAGACGAACTTTATTTATTTACACAAAATCATTGCTTTTTACATTTTTACACAATGAGAACATTCTGGTCATTTTAACCACAATTATTCCATACAGCTCTACGCTCTGCAAACTTTGTTGTCGTTTCCCGACTCAAGCATATGCAATACCGCGTCCAATATGAGCTGAAACAGTTCTTGCTTTTTTGGCGTATCTGCAATTCTTTAGAGCACTAAGGTCCGAACGAGAATGGGAATGAGATGGTGGGCTCCCAAGCTTCGATCTCTTTGATACATTAAAGAATAAAATAGCTTGTAGGGACCGTAAAGGCAGATTGATAGGGGATCGGGTGTTTCATGTCATATTCTATGTGATAACGAAATGGCTCCACAAATAAAGATGTGAGCATCCACGCCGACCACTAAGTGCGCGAATAAACCTGCAGCATTACAGGTCGCCTTGGCAGTGGTAGGAGACACCTTGGTTTTAGCTTCAAAGGAATCTGGAACAGAAAGAAACATCGCCATTTATCCCATAGATCTATGCTTGTCCAGCTTGTTTTGTTGCTTGTGATGAGCACCATCTTGGTAGAAACAAAGCAGCTGCTCAAGCTGTAACTATTCAAACAAAGTCCCAATTGATCCTCCAGATTTACGAATATTTTTACGGGCTCTCCTGCGCCGCAGAACGCTTTTCATCAATATATGTTTTTCCGCATTCTGCCACCTCGGCGCGTAGGGGATAAATAACCCGATTTGCAACTTAAACCCGCTCCAACAGCAAATTTCAACCGCTATTAACATGTTCTACAGTGTTCATTTGGACCTTCGCACTACGGGTAGCTTCACATTAAAAGTCTAAAAGTATGTTCATGCAGTGTCGTTTGATTATGTTGTGTTGGCTTTAGTTGGTATGACACTAGAATATTCTGTAGCAAGCAAGATTTTCCACTTTGTGTCTATAATAACAAGCAGAAAGGTGTCGACGTGAGCATTGGAGGCTGTTTGGAAAAACTTGTGGATTAGTCAACAGGCCAATTTCAGCTTATTGATTGACATGTCAGCACAAACGTAACATACCCGGGTTTACGGGAGACAGAGAGGAAGAGAGGGCGAGGCTTAGGTAAACACGACTCGGTGATTCACTCGCTAGCCTTTAGCCAGCTCCCAGCTTTGCTTACGATTATATGGTTACCTTGGTGCCTCATAAGCATAAGCCTTGCAAAACCTCCGATTTCTAGCTGAATAACTGCGTCTTTTTCCTTTAATTTAGGGGAGGATATCCGTACAAAAATATCCGCGCAGAAAAACAGTGCGGAAAGTAGCACAGTTTTTGAATAAAAACAACTTATTCTAGGGAAACTTTGAAATCCTTCCTATAATCTCTTTAATGCGCTAGATGCAAACTTTCGGTACAACCTCCTATTACTTGGCTCAAGAGTGCCTGCCACAACGGCATGTTCTTGTATTGAAAGGATTTATAAGCTAATTGTTTGCCGAGACTACTCTTCAAACGTGGTAGACGCAGCAACTTAGAAGTTCGAAGCGATTTTGATATCAATTCAAGTTAAATTTAGATAAAGTCAAAAATAGCACAATCCGCTGGAGATATTTAAAAAAAAATTTAAAGTCACGTGTTCGCGCCTCCGCCTCATAGTCTTCCGCAGAAAAAGGCTTGGGAAAAGTAGAGAAAGCCAGGCTTCGTACCATCGTTTCAGAACAGGTGCCAAACTTGACATGTTGTAGCAGGCAGGCGAAAACCACCTTGACTATCAGATACCCCATTCGAATTCCCACGCAATTTCTCGGGCCACTGCCAAACGGAAGGAACGTGTACGGTGTGTGGGAGTCCTTGTTTTCAGGCAGGAATCTGCAATCATATCAAGGAGACACTGTTGAGACCCTCTGGTGGTACACAAGGAGGTACGCTGTGAACAAAAATATTCACGTAGTAATTACTTGTACTGACTAACACTTGATCAAAATAACTACAACTCGTCGCTCAGTAATATTCTGCTTAAGGATTGAATTCAAAGTCGAACGCAACACCGAGCAAGTTCATTGAAGACGTCTGGTTTGTTCATCTTCACAACGTCGTCAAAAGAGCAGAGCACCGCAAGCGCATAGCACATCCACACAGCTTGCCTCGCAATGTGGTTGTAGGGCGAAGGCTGTAGAAACCTACTTACGCTGTCACGCTTTGTTTGACATAAAAACAAATAGCGTAGACCTTAATTTTTTTACATTCAAAATTTCTTGCAATTTTTGCTTGGTCTTTTCACATGCGTCCATTCTTTATGACCTGTTGCACATGGCGCCATGCTGCCGCAGTTGCGAATTCGCTCGAGTGACGAAGATGGCGACGAGAGCTGCTGCGCGTTACGTTGCAGCATGAAAGTCACCAGTAAGTTTGCACCATATGAATCATACATAACACGGTGGCAGCATCTCATACCGTTGGCGGGTCTTGACCAAACGAAAGAGCTGTTTTGCCATTTTTCTCAAGCAGCCTAAATAAGCACAAACTTTTCAGCCAAATTTTGTATGCGAGTGTCTATTAGAGTGATGGCAGCATCATGCGCAAATATTGTGGTTCGGAGTACAGCACAGGGTAAAGTCTAGACTCCATTGTTTCTGCCCCGTAAAACAACACATATTTAGTAAGCAAAATACTACACCAAGCCAAATCTCACAAACAGCCAAAACATGCCCTAGGAAAAAGGGACCATTAAAATAACAAGCCCACTTCTATTCATTTAAGCATTCATCCACCATAGATCCTCTGAAATGTCTTCACACACTCTTTTCACTACTTGCAGTGGCCTGTAGAAGCATTTCACGTAGTTCTTTGGCACTTTCTACCGCTCCTTTGCCAAGCCAACACGGTTGCCTTCAATAGATCCAAATGACCTTGTTCACTGTGTAATTTGAAGAATAAGAGATGTATGCTTACCTTTCTGGTTTGAACGACTCGGGGTCAGGGTAGAACTCCGGGTCATAGTGGATGCCCGCAATTGGTATGTCAACATTCATTCCAGGTTTGAAGTTGATTCCAGCGAGCGTCGTTTCTTGAGTACAAGTCCTCATCAGGCTGTGAAGTAACGAAGGAAGAGTTTGGAGTGTAGATTCGTTCAAAAATCGGTCTTTATAATGCATTTTTTGCAAGAAACAAACATGGAGCACATTGTCTAAGAGCAGCGAACAACACCACTCACAACCCAAAGAACAAAATAATATTAGTTATAACATATTTGAGTTCATATGTTTTACCTAATTTTTTTGAATGTTAAGATCATCTGCCTAAAGTGTAATCCCATCTCTCATGATATTCTGCATAGATTGTGCGAAAGAGGTCACATGAAAGGGTACTGCGCTTAAGTTTTAATCATTTTGCTGGATATATTTAGCCAAGCTTTCAGACCTCACGTCAAGATGGTCGTGTGTATTCTACCCCTAATAATCGTAACACATGGAACACTCACAACATGGCTGCTGGGTACATGCGCATTGCCTCCTTTGCACAGGCATCGAGGTACACCATGGATTGAATGCTCTCGTATGTTACCCCATCCTAAAGGAGAAAAGAAGGAGTTAGCGTGTAAGCGACATTGCTTCCATGCGTAGTGAACATTTACGTAGAGAACGCGTGCTAATGTGGACAGTACGCGAGTGTTTTATGCTTTTTGAAGGACCTAGTTGTTTTTGAAACGATTCGGATTCTGCTTTTCTGACCCTCCGATTTCTCCAACGTTACATACCGGACGTTTCGTGCTGTTAAAATGGTGTTTTAGTTTTTTTGTGCATCAATAGGTGCGCATCCCTAGATAGTCAGTATTTTCTATATGTTAGCTGACATCATTATTAAGCGTTGAATGAACACAAACACAGATATAGTTCTTTTTGTGCTAGCTATTTTAAAATCGTTGGAAACGTCTCGAATGATCTATCAATTGAGCCTAGTGGCTAAGGTTTCGGTCCCTGCCATTATCCGGCAGAAAAATGAACGTACGCCACGATCATATCGCTGGTATTAAAAAAAATTTAATTGGAATGTCAGCAATAACTTTTTTTCTGGGTCAAGCTTTAAAAGCCAGTATTGACGATGATCACAAGAGACACCAGATGAAATTTTCCAAACGCAAGGCGATATACTATTAAATACATTATAAGCAAGATCTTGTTTTTTATGTCACCGGATTTAGAAAGGGTGATGTTCTCGTAATAGAACGCAACTGAGGCGAGAACCGAATATGACGAACAAGGCATTACCTACTACACAACGTCATGGAGTTTGCAGACATTTCTTATTAATTTAATAATTTATTATTCCTGAAGTACATTTTATAAACGTTAAGGGTAACACACAAATTCGTGTGCAATATTGGCGCAAGAAAAACATATTTGGGAGCTGTTGACTGTGCACTGTCTGTGATTTTGCTTACGACAGTAGCGTATATCTAGAATTCCGTGTTTTCGGACAAATCACTTAACCTCTGAAAAACACTCGCCGGTAAAATTGTCGACAATTGGCATATATCCGCAGAACTCCAACTTTCGAGGTCATGATGGCAAAAAAAAAAAAAAATCAAAAAGAAAGAAGGTACTTAATGTGTAAAGGTTTTCATACCACAGTGTAAGTGGCTCTGACAAAAAGTCAATACAGTTTTTTTACTCAATTTGTGCCAATGACAATATAGTTTTCCGTTCATCTCGTCAAGGTTCGTTCAATGAAAATAGGCTAATGTACTTTTGCACCAGGACAAAAGCCACTCTTCCGGTTTCCAGTTGGAACCATGCTATTTGTGTTTCTAAGAGGGGAGAGGGGTTGTGTTATTATAACATATTATAACAGTGAAAGATGTAGATATGTATATTTCATAGGATAGGAAGGGCAGCTAAAGGCTGTATGCGTCCAAAAGTTTGGCTAATTTAAATTAACCAACCTTTTATAAATTAACACTTGTTCTTAGACTTGTCGTTGGTCAGTAAGCAGCTTAAATAGCAAGGGCGCCAGTACCAAATGCAGCTGCATAAATATATTTCGAGAGTGGAGATTTTTTTATGAATTTAATGAACGTTTGTGTTCTTCACTGTTTATTTTTACTTTAAATAAAAAAATAAAAAATAATATAAATTAAACTTCTGATTTTAAAAAAAATAAAATCAAACAAACATAAACTTCTATAAACTTCGATTACCCGAAGATAAAAAAACTGCAAAAAATACCCCCTTAAAAAAACAAGCTCCGAAAGCTACGGAATCCTACGCATATCACAAACGCCCGACCTGCTACGAATCATAAAGGGGAGGCATTAAGTATTCGCCAAATATCCAGATTCACAATCAACCGTCTTGTGAGCTAAGCTTGACAACAATGAACGCATCAATTTCAGTGCCGTTTCGCGAAATAAAAATAAATATCATAGCAGGTAACGACTGACTTCTCAAAGTGGAAAACATTATGCCTGATAGAAAGAGAATATATAATTAATACATTTGATTATGTATTCGAGTAATGAAAAAAAAACATTTTTATCGCCCCCAATAAATTGCCGTCGAGGAGGATAATAGACCTTTTTGTCGCTTTATTTCTAGTCTTTAATAACCCAGCAGCGAATACACCAATGAGAGTGGATATTCCAGTGAATGATCTCACATGGCTCTTCTGAATTATATTCGTGACAATAACGCAAGATTGATGAGCGCTAACTATTATGCAAGTTATGCTAGGCTTATAATCATTCCCTCACTCTTCATAATCATCCCAGTTTGACGGGAACATATACCCCCGTCTTACTTTTTCCACAGCAGCGTCGATTTCACTGATGAGCTTCTCTTGACATTGCGGGTTCAGAGCGAGCAAGTACGCCAGGGCCATCATAGCCGCCATCACGGTGTCGGTGCCAGCAACGAAGAAGAGTCGGCACTGGGCGGTGATGTCCACGATCGTCAGGGCTGAAAACGTTTTTGAATGTATTTCAATGTCTACAAAAGGTCGCTGAGCAATGGCTACCGCAGCAAGGGAATTTAGAGAAATATCCTTAGAGGCCGCCCAGAACCTCTCGAATACGGTTCGTACAGTGGACGCTACATGTTGTGGAGCTTTCTAGTTCCTTGCTTTTCGTACTGTGAGGCAAGGGTACACTCGAAACCTTGTAACACCCATAATCGTGTAAGAAGGGTGTAATTCAGAAAAAACACCCTTCTTAAAACCTTTTACACGATTTTTGAATATCGGTGTGTGAAACAAGGGTGCGCTGATGATTTACACCTCTTACACACCCTCTTTACGCCCACTTGTAGGAATGGTGTATGAAATCGTGTAAAAAAAATGAAAGCCGTTTACAACTCCCTGTAACGCCGAATTAGAGCGCAGCTCTTGAGGAGCAGGGAAGGCACGGGGAGGGGGGGGGGTCACGTGACCTCAGGGAGGGGGGGGGGTCACGTGGCCTGGGGGTCACGTGACCTCAAGGAGGGGGGGAGTTTTCCCGCTAAATCTAGCGGGGAAAATTTTCCGCTAGATTTAGCGGGGAAAATTTTCCGCTAGATGTAGCGGGGAAAATTTTCCGCTAGATTTAGCAGGGAAAATTTTCCGCTAAATTTAGCGGGGAAAATTACCCATCATGCACCGCGCGGTTACGCCGACGCCGACGGCGAAGCCCACGGCGACGCCGACGCCAACGGCGACGCCGCTCAAGCCGGAAACGGGCGCCTAAGAGCTGCGCTCTGAAAGCTGTATGGGCGAATTGTACGCCCTTCAATCACACGCTGTGAAAGGGGCGTAATGGTGATGCAGTCGCATACACCCACGATTTCGTAGCCGTTCATGTTTATTGCTTTGGTGAAACTGTTGCTTGTGTACGGCGGGTACGAACACGAAGTCGCGTATGATTAGGAAGTGCTAGAAAATAGTTTGTTCGACTCCGATTGAACTTTCCGTCCGACACAAGCCGAAAATTACGTCTCGCGTGTGCATCCGTTTTATCAATTCAACTTAGAATTCAAAAAATCACCCCCACTTGCAAAAGATGAATTCATCTTTTGCAAGCGGGGGAATTTTGTATGCGTGCGTTTGGCGCTAGCATTTCCAAGTCTCCGTTAACGAAGACGTGGAAATGTACCGCCCAGGCAGTACACAATATTGCGGCTATATAACTTCAAATCGGAATTATTGTGCCGATACCATTTCGGTCTAGCCAGTATCTGTGAAGAATGGTATGGGTCGCGCCGAGGCCATTCTGACGTATACCGTATGCAACGCCGTTTTGGCTTGTGTCAAGAGTGTCTTTGTGAATCGGCTATGCGGCCGATGTATTTCTATTTCTTGACCGCCTCAAATACGACGTTAAAAAAGAAAAAAGGAAACTTAGGAAAACGGAATTTGCTTTATTTCAGCCCTAGAGAAACCTCCTGTGCAGAAGCTTTGAACGAACTGTGGTGCCCTCATTTCGGGTAGTAGAAAGTCACCTTTTCTAGGCCTCGCAATACTTTTACCACTTCGCTGAGAGTTTGATCTTTATGGGTAGTTCTGAAGTACCAATGCCGCAAGACAATCGAAAGTGCCGGATTCATGACACCCCCATTATCGTACGCAATTCTAATGTCTGTGTGGTAAAACCAAAATCTCTAGCGTCCCGAAGTGTTTTTTTTTTGTTGTTTTGTTTTGTTTTTTTCTGAACGCGTGAAACCGCGTCTCCTGTCTCACGCTCTCTAGAGTCTTGGCTTCTGACCCGTGCTTTGACCGTGTTCGAATTTTTATTTATGTATTTTGTGATTTCGCGGTGTGCTCCGCAGTAAAGTCACTGAACCTCTTGGGAAAGTAACGCCAAGCTCCCCGTGTGGCAGCTCGTACTTTTGGTCCGTGAAATGAGCAATTTCTTCCTGACCCGTCCGTTCTTGGTGAGCCGATCTAGATTCGACGCGTGACGGGTAGCTTTATGGAGTCGTTTTTTGTATACCGCGATTTTGCTTAACACACACCGGCGAAAATCAAGCGTACACATTAGTACCACCACTAGATGCTGTGTCGAGTGCTCTGGAGGCACTGAAAAATAAGCATATGCATTGAAATACGCAGAAGAACAATATATAATTGTAAGAGATCCATGGAGATGGGCATGATTAATAAGTTGATTGCATACAAGAGTGCCAAAGACTCTTATATTGGCGAGGAACGCTTCCCGCAGTAACGATGATGCTCCATGGTGACCTGGGCGCGACTGGTTTAGAACGACCCTTTGGAAGCTTTGAAGATTTAAATGGACCAAGATGGCGATTTCCATGGCAACGTAGACCGATTAGCCAATCGCATTGCGAGGTTTTGGTCGTCTGTATGTTAGTATCCGTTTGTGTCCGGCTAGCAGGTAGGGAAGGCAATGGCGCTACTTTCCCAGGATCCAGTCACTTTACTCCAGAGCAGGCACGCCTTTACATCGGTGGCAGTTTGAGACGCACAAATTTGTACTACCCAAAGCAAGTCCTCACGAGCCCGTTTTCGCGGCGCTCACGGGCCAAAGCAGGAGGCATATATAGGGTGTCCCAAGTCACTAGGCTCGACCTAAAATGGACCGTAAATATCGACGCCTGCATGTAGAAATCTAAAATTTTCGTCAAAAGTGTATTTCACAAGTCGGTTTTTTTCTTCTAAATTCACAAAGCGTTGCTCCTTTCTGTAATTCATACGGCCAACAAAATCGCCAGGGTCAACGGCGAACGGCGGCGCAGACGACGGAGTCGAGTTGCATGGTGCGTTTGGCGCGCATATTGATAGACGGCGTCTGGAAGCAGTGTCCGAAGGTGTCGCCGACCAGCGAAAAAAAGCAGACGAGACGCAGACGAAATCCGCTGGCCGCAAAAGTGCCGCCGTTATGCAAACCCGTGTTTTTTCCCCTTTAATTTTTGATTTCACTCGCCGCATTTATTTTTTAATCAGAGGCAAATTGGGGCTGAAAGTTGTGAAAATATGCCCTGCTTCTGTCAGACTTCCGGTCACTCTAGATCTGTCTACCTTCTTCACATATTCCCTCAGGAGCCGAATGGACCGGAGCCGCCGGTATGACAGCGCTTTCATGATCTGCGGAAGCACGTTTCCGAAGGGGGTCGCAAACGCGGCCTCAAGCTCATCCATACAAAACAGCCTCGTCGCAGGTTTTCCTTTATCTGTTTTGTAGGCCTCGGATAGGTGATGATTCTTAGAAGTCAGGTGGGACAGTGTACACGCATTGACCAAACATTCCACGGGGCAGACGACGCGTTGGAAAGAAGGCCTAATTGGACCGTGGACGGCCTATCACTGCGTCATGTGTGTTCACGTGAGGTTGTGATTAGCCGTGCCCGGTCGCGTCAAGACACATTTCCGAAGCGTCATTGCCGAATCGACAGTACTTATCCTTGCGGACCTTTTCGATAAGACAAGATAAAAACCTCGCTACGGCGCAATTTCGCGGTCATTGCCGAGTTGACAGTACTGTTGTCGGCGCCACCGATAAAAAGTAACGCAATACTTTACTTCTTGTTTGCAAATAAAAGGAACGCGTTACGGACATTCGTTCACTAATATAAAAGAACGCTTTACCCTTACTGATAAAAAGTAGTGCACGTTACTTGTGCGTTACTTTTTGTTTGCATATTAAATCGCTTCATTGTATTCACGCTTCAGTCATGCATGAGCACCATACTTTAAACAATAATATGACCTTGAAGAAACTTAACATAAATACCTTATCTGTTTACATTTCCACCTGAGAAAAAAGAAAAACAAATTCTCAAAGCATGTGGGGTAGGCTCAAGAGATCATATCACTTCGCGCCCAGAAACTCAAAAAATTACCTAAGTGTTGTTTTTCGACGCATCGGGAAGAAGTTGTTACGAGTAACGTAACTTCGATACCCGTTACTCGAAATACGTAACTTAAGTACGTTATCCGTTAGATTTTAAAATGCAACAAGTATGTTTGTACTTTAGAAAAAATTAACGCTCTACTGACAACAACGCCGTTTCGTGTATGGCGTCGCAGCACACCTAGTCTCGAGAGACAGTCCATGCACCGGCGCTGCGCACTTCAAAACGTGCTTCTTGCAGAGCGCGAAAACACTGGTGCAAGCGAACGCGGCTCGAGGATTAATATGTTAAAAAAGTGGGTGACATCTACCGGCCTCTAACTGCCCAGTACTCGTGGCAAAAATATTGAAGAGTAAATCAACATTGAATGCCGCTCGAATATATCTGAAGTATAATTTACAGCCCCAAATTAAACCAGCCAAAATTCAATTCAGTTTAAAGTACGGAGATGAATCTCTTTCTCTCTTTCTCACTCAGTCTCTCTCTCTCTCTCTCTCTCTCTCTCTCTCATATATATATATATATATATATATATATATATATATAATCGAAAATATGATGATGATTGAAGCGTACTTGATCGAATGAATTAATGTTTTACGAAACCCCCGAAAGCCAAAATAGATGTCGGAGTCAGGATCCGGGCTCCGCCGTTTATTTTGACTTTCGGGAGTTTCGAAAGACTGATTCATTCGATCAAGTACCACTCAATCATCATCATATATTCGATTATTTCCTCTTCGGAGACCGCCATACGATGATGAAAAATGTCATTGATATATATACATATATCGCAATACTGCCTTTGCACAAGGTTGCAAAACAGATATGTATTCATATAAAAGGTCACCAAAGTGAGGCGTCGGGCCCAACTTTTTCCGATAATTTTTTAAATGGACATTGCAGCGATATTTGTTAATGGGACACTTCGCGGTTTCGCGCCATCGACCGCACTCCATATCGACGCGGGCCATATTCAGCACTCCGCCAGAATATTCCACGGGCATGGTAGCAATATACCATGCATGTTCAGTAATGCAGTCCCCGCCGGGCAACCTGATAGAGCACTGGATTAGGTGTCTATGTGACATAGATTTAGCACAATCAACGATTCTCGGGAGATACGCAAATAGAAGTATCTTATAATTTCACGGTGCATTCCTCATCTGAAAGCAAGGGGAAAGCAAGGTCGTTAGTGTTCCGAAAATGCGCCTGACAGATACAGAGTTGTATTTTCTAAAAGAATGGCCAGAAAGATGGTATTAATATTGTCTGTTTGTTTCAATAAACCTTTATTTGAGAATGGACTTTATCTTGTCTACATCCTTGTACCTGCTTATTTGGCACTTTTGGTTAACACGTATGACTTTTTATGCCGTAGTAATGAACAAAAACATACTCCCCTCTTACCCAGACAGCTGAAATGCCCTCTACTTAATACACTTACATTATTTCTAAAAGTCTATGATATTTTCGTCCGGTCTGTTACTCGGTTTAATACAAAACGCCTCTGCCAACTCTATGGCACGAGCATGCACCTTTATCATTCACTCATTTCATCTGCTTCTAAATCGCACCTTAGCAGCACCGACGTTATAGCTGAGCTGTCGCTGTGTTTCACCTTATGGGTTACGTAAGTGGACAAATCTTTTTTCCTTGGTAGGAAAAAAATCGCTTGTTTGAATAAAATGCTTTAGCCCGATCAGTCATATATGCATCAATATACGAGAAAATTAAATACAACAGAAAGTATAAAATCAACGGCGACTTGCCGCATTCATTTATAATTTTATTATATCGCCTACATTTGAGTTTTGTAGTTATAATAGGTAAAAATGATCAAGGCTTAGTTTTGTGTCTAGACACCTAACATGTCCCTTATATATGTAAAGGGTCATTAACATGATGAAAACTAAGCTGTGTTTGTATTCGCTCACGTTTTTCGCCATCGGGAGGAGGTTTCACGGCTGGGACGACGTTCCCGTTACTATCCACATACCCACTGTCGAGGAACATCTGCAGGATGTCGTCTTCTCTCTGCACAACGTTCAAACGAGATCAATGCTTCAATCTTAAACTGCGACACACATGCTCGACACTAGTTTACAACATTCTCAAGGCCGCTGTCCCACTTCAAATACATCGACTGCACTCTGTACCCACTGTAGGAGGCATGTTTCTTGTATGACGTTCGCACGCACGTTTCTCCTGCCCATTTCCTATATTCTAGGGAAACCCGAAAAGGACAAATATTTTTACCGATACCACAACGTGACAGCGAATCTGTGGGGAAAAGATACCCCCCAGTAAAGGAAAAAATATAGAGCCCTTCACTCCGCGATGAGGGAAGTCCAGCGAAGCTGGCGCTCTGCAAGGTTTTGCTATGTAAGGCTGGGAGCAGCGGCAACGGTGGTTTTATTTTGACGGCGTGCCAATTCTCGGTTCTATAGGGAGTATTCATTGGCGGCCATAGCTGTCTGCGCGAATGCTGATCGCGTGCTAACGGCGAGCTTCCACAGTTCTTTTTGCCACGTACATTCCACACCACGAAGATTGCCGGTCTTAGCAACCTATTAATGTGAGCTTGTTCTGAGCATGCGCTCTAAACAGCACCCACAAATACGGCGCCCAGTAAATACTCCTATGCTCCGTTTCATACTTAATATACAACGCTGCCAAAGCTAGTGGCGCGAGCGCGTGGCTTCATCAATGGTTTCATTTGCGCGAGAGCGCGTGCAAAGGACCAACGAGATCAAGCTCCATGCTCGCGCCAGCGGCCTTGTGCAGCGTTGTACACTAAAGGCTAAACTCCATGGAACGAATTATGTGACGAATAACTGGCGAACGCCGCCCGACGGCACGCTCGTTTTGCGCGTGACGTAGCAGCCACTGTGTTGTTTCCACGCGCAGAGCAAAAGCCGCCGGCCAAAATTCGTCGGTTATTCGCAGCATATTCGTCCCATGGAGTTCAGCCTTAAGTATGAAATAGAGTATAGGCGCGCCGACGCTCCACGCATTCCCGCTGCTCCTCTTCGGAACGTATAACACGGCTGCGAACCATGTGAAGTCTGAAGTCCAATAGACCATTTGCTGTCTTACCCAAGCATCAAAGAGAATGCAGGGATTGGTGTTCCACGCGCCACACGCGCACGCCTTTCCTGTATAAAAGATTCGAAGTAAATAACCAAAAGAAAGCATTGACGAACGCGCGTGCAAGATGCCATTTGTTTTAGGTTTTGCTTTGGAAAAGTTAGTATTGCTGAGGCCAGCACGTGCGGCGCGTGGAACACCAATCCCTGCATTCTCCTTGATGCTTGGGTAAGACAGCAATAGGTCTATTGATAAGGAAAGTGGAGCGATCTTCGGCAGGTGGCCGCCGAAGGACGCGCGGCTTTGCGCAATGTCAGGGGAGAGAGAAGCCGCGCGTGCGGAAGGCGCGCCCGTGTAGCGCCGGCGTCTGCAGCATTAACTGTTCTAAAGCAAAAGCCTAAATAAAACAAATGGCACCTTGCACAACGCGTTCGTCAACGCTTTATTTGGGTATACATCGATTTTTTTACACGGGGAACGCCTGAGCGTGCGGCGCCGGCGTCTACAGCAGTAACTGTTTTAAAGCGAAAGCCTAAAACAAATGGCATCTTGCACGTGTGTTCGTCAACGCTTTATTTGGGTTATTTACTTTGAATCTTTTACACGGGGAAGGCCCGCGCGTGCGGCGCCGGCTTCTGTAGCATTAACTTTACAAAATTGTTAAACTACGCTCAGTCTGACCCTGAATTCGATCTGCGAGAATCTATAGACGCTTTGCAGCAGCTGTGCATGGGCGCCGCCATAAGTGACCTTCAGTTTTTGTTTCCTCTTATTCCGTTCGCTTCACGTCATCGTTGCCACAGCAGGACAGGTTATTGCGACTTTAGGTGCTACTGTGTCCTCCTCCCCAGCCTAGGCCCCTGTGGAGGCTCATAAACGCCCGCTTCAGTGGCTCGGCATTTCGGCAAAACAAGGGAAGGTCGGCTATGGCGGCTCAATCTGGCGCGTGTGCAAAGCGTCTATACTCTGTTTCACCTTATGATGTACCGCAGGAAAGGCTACAGGCGCGAACTCCTTGCTCTAGGGCACATCTCGGCGGCACAAACTCTCGTGCATAAGATCAGCTCCCAACTCTATGAGCTCGCGTTGCTAGCCTTCTCTGCGGTACAACATAATGTGAAACTGAGTATAGCCATAAACAGCTAGGCGGAAAAAACAATGAGAAAGAAAACATACACGCTTATTTGAAGAGAAAAACCCCAGAACACTAGGTATTTGATCACATGGTTACTATGCAAAAGAAAAGAGCTTAAGTAGGGATTATCATTTGCTTTGTTCGATAGACTGAACAATGATTTTATATTAAATTAAGAAAAAAAACATAAGAAATGCTCACCTTTTGTTTGCTCTTTCGGTCATCGGCCATCAGCCCCACAAAATGAATCAAGTCATCCGTATCTCCCTTTGCTTCGATCTTCGGCCGGAGATGTCTGAAGATGGTGGGCATTGTAACTGGACACAAAAATATTTATCTTTTGTTATTACATTTATGTAATCGTAAAAATATTAAATAACTATTTGCGTGTTATATCCAAAAATATTTGCCCTCCGTCTACAGTTTTGTTCCACATAATGTGCGGCCTGAAGATACTACATCGCGAGTTAGCCTGCTTAAATATATTAAATAAGTTTTTTCTTATATAACATATATTGTATGCATGTTTAACGTTTTAATGAATGCATTCAATTTCGCCTTCATTTTTGATGTGCCAAAGTCGCTGAAATTAAAATATGATAAAGTAGTGGGGATAATCTGACGTAACGGCTGGAGTTGTTTACAGGGATACTTTCCTTCTATTTATAATACAATACAAATTCAAAGACAAATTATGAGAGGCGTTCGGTTCTACAGAGATTATGTAAATGCCGAAGATCATCAGTGGTAGAGTTATATGATCTTTATGCTTTTCATATTTTCTAATTGATAATATTCGTGCAATGATTTTCACGGCATCATACCTGCAGACGACCCTGCAGAAATTAGGGTCAAACACGTCCGATAAAATCTTGTTTACTTGTTGGCACGATGTGCTCGAAAATTAATAAAAGAAATCATTGAGTAATAAAAAATGTAGACACTGAAATTTAATGATTTGTGTACATTAACCCAGAACTAAACTGACGACTTATACTATGCTTACATTTCGTTCCACATTTTCTGACAAAAAAAATGAAAAAAACGGAGACGGTGGACGAAGGAGACAAACACAAAACGACTCAACATACCGTTATCTTTTCTGATTCCCCCTATTATCGCTGAAAGAATAAGATCGGCAGGAATGTTTTTGAGTTGTTTCTATTTTGGCGCGACTTGGCTACCTTCGATAACCTTTCGTCGTCTAGTTCGCTTCTAACGGGCACGCGCAGCCTAATCACCCAAAGACGACAGAAAACGGCGAGCCCGTGCTGGAGACTGCGAGAGCGATACTTTGTACTGCTTGTCCTGTCATTGACTCTGGTGTAATACGTCTTAACCTCCAAATATAGGACCTAAAAAAGACTTATCATCAGATTTTTCGTTCAATGTGGTTTTAATGGCGATTCTTCGATGTTGTCTTCAGTCATGCTGCTTTTTACTACGTGGTTGTTTTCATCTGACATTAGGGTGCAAGTCTTCCTTGCGTCATGTCATATCACACTACCGTCCTCAAGGGAGTTCAGTAAATCTAACGAGCTTTTGGATTTGTGCCAGAACGCCTTGCATGCATAAGCTCTCTTCGACTCTCTACTTGTACAACGTGAAGATGGCAGGTACGTAAGAGGAAGCTCGTCCTCAGGTGCACTTACAGAGAAGCAGCACTTTCCAGCTGGGAACCACTCAGCGAACAGCTTCTCGAAACACACCATCAGGGGATGTTTCTTGTCCACGTGACTGTCCATGTCGAAGCTGAACACAACGGCGGCTGTTGTGTCTCTGGCGCAGCTATGGAGGAGCCTGGGTATTTTGCCGAGACGAAAAGCATTTTTCAGGAGAGGTATATGATGTGGACAACAACACAATTAGCCAAGAACGAGCGACAGCCGAAGTTTTCTATTTCTAATTCGATTGTGGCATTTAAAAACAATTTTGCACTGGCAGACGCGCAAGTTAGATTATACAAAAATAAAAGGGCCAAGGCGTCTATCCTGCAATTACACAAATGACGGAGAACCTTAACGTTCAGGGAACTTAAACAACGCATGCTTTAAACCGGATTCAAAATATTTTAATCATGTTCGTGTACTCACTCGTTTGCAGCAGCCGGAGTTCCATTCTGGGCATGTTCTATTAAGCGGGCCGTCAGCCTCTCGGTGACCTTGACAATTCTGGGAACTGACTGAAAAAGATTTTTGAAACGATGTAGTCCCTGGTCAATTATATTCCCTTCTATATTCACCGAGAGCTTAAAGGGTATCTGAAGAGGTCTTTCAATTCAAAGAAACCGTAAAAGTGTTAACATACCCAATATAGAAATATTGTCGAAATATTTTTTGAACTTATTGTTTGAAGGGTAATAATAGCTACTTAAAATTTCGACCTGGACTCTAACGTTGCGGTGCGCCGAGGGTGGGAAAGCGCGAGAGCGGAGAGAAGAAACTAGCAAAAGTGACGTCATCACCGGGTTTCGATGACCCTAGCACGCCACTAAACTGGCTAGGGCACGCCGTCGAGTACGTTAGGACACTCCGGAGAGATAACAAGCGGAAGATAGCCTGGAAGCTTGCCCTCGGCAATCGCTGCACGTATTTGATGCAAAATAAATACTTGCGTCCAAGGTAAGTGCAATAACTGAATTCATGGGACAGTTAGCCATGCGGAGGGCAAGTTCGTCTGCTCCTAGCGCATTCATGCGTTTGTTTGCCCACCAATTGTGCAAACGTGAGTTTGTTTACACCCAACCTTGACCAATGGGGCCGCGAGCCTGGCTGCCTCGTCATCGTGCATTATCTGCGCGTTGTCGATGGCGCCCTTGTTTGGCGCGTCCCTCTTTGCGTTCCGATGAGCCAAACGACGAATTTTAGAACATCTTGCTCGCCTCATCGAAGAACTCTCCTAACACAGATTTCTTTTGAAAGGGTTTCACCTGACCTTTAAACAACACCAAGCACGGCAAGACCCGAGCATCGCACATTACTCCTCCGCAGCCAATTAGATTACGGGATTTGCCAATAAGAATGTCGAAGAGCCAATCACGAGCAAAGAAGCGGAAACACAATACGCCGTGCTCTGGTTTTATAAAGCAGTCAGTGACCATTGTCTGACGTACTGCCTTGAGTTTGTTTCCCGTGAAGGCGGGCGAAAGAATGTAGCGGGCGTGCTTCCACTCGTCCCCGGAAAGATTAAAGATGGATTTCTGTCTCAGACTGTTCCCCAGCTTTTGTCCAATCTGTAAAAGAGAAGTGAGCCAGGCATATAAATAGTGCACCCACAAAACACCGCAATGTGGAGTTGGATTGTCTCCATTTTTTACCCAAAAATGTGTATAGATAAACGCGTTTTCTTTTTTCTTTTCTTTTTTACAAAGAAGTCGGCGCTTTTTTACACCAGGGTTGAGCGCTGTGCGTTCACAGAAACCGGATTCGCTCCTGCGCATGCGCCGACAGCAACGCAACAACAGTCGCGTGACTTCGGATGTTGGTGTATATTCGCGTAGAACGCAAGAATAACTTGGCAGACGTTTGGTACTCCTGGGTGCCCAGCATGGAACAAAGGCACGCAATTTGTCCACTTGGTTGTCATAAATTTCGGTAAAAAGAAAGCAGTGGGAAATAAATTTTGATTTTGTGCAATCGCGTGTCGGCATGCTGGGGCTATTTGAACGGGTTTCGTGCTTTGTTCCAACCTACACCGTGTGTTGTTTACTTGCTTTTTTTTGTGCTGGAGTAGAATGTTGAGCTTTCACTCAGCCCTGCGCTTGTATGCTTTTTCCATTAATTGTCCCGTGTTTCGTCACCTATTTTTTTTACCCACTTAATTTTAATAACGTTTTTTCGCGAAGGCGTTAGTTAGTGGCCAATTGATATATCACCTGCGTCCTTGGCTTCTTTCGTGGTGCTTTTCAAGGGACAAAGCGTGAAGAAAGGCAGTCGAAATTAGGACTTAACGCAAATGACTCATTTAATCCAGTGCCTCATACTTAAACTAGACTTACACGAAAAGTATCTTCTTAGCTCGCAATATGGATGAAGTTTCTTGGGCTACAACATGGGGCTAAGCTACATGTATGCCCAAACATCGTCATGGTGATTTCTTTATGCTGTGTCATTTTCTATTTATTCAGAGCTAATTAAATACGATTGCGTAAATGTGTCACCATACCGTTCTGTCCGCAAATGACTTGAATTTTTTGACAAATACGTCGGCGAGGACTTCAGGTTCTGCAACATACAGACTCGGAGCGAGGCCTTGGTAGGATCTGTGGAAATTATAATATGAAGCGTTAATAAAATGTAATGTTTTTTTTTGTTTCTACAAGACGCTTTCTGAGGCATTCAAAACAATTTTTTACTCAACAAGAATGATAAGAACTCCAACTAATGATTCCGCTTCAGCGAAATGTAGTCCTTGTCATTGCAATAACAGTCTGAACTATGAAAAATTACGGTTTCTAAAGTTAGAAAGCACACGTGAAAAACTATGCTTCAAGAAGAAAATCAACGCCGTCGAAGTTGTTATTCTTTTTTGTCACTAGCAGTAAAAAGGCTCCCTTGATAGTAACCCTAAGGAATCATCTCTCGCTTGCTGCAAGATAAACAGAAATCTACGAGAGTTGACTGTAACACTAATAGTAAATTGAGCACAGATTGGCCGAAAGACTAGCGCACGTTAATATTTTAGTTCACTCTAAAGCTACCCTCCGCTTAATGCCGATGAAACCAAAGTGCAATCAAAATCATTTAAAACCTTGCTTCTGCAAACGCCGATCACAAAAAGGGGAAGCTAAATAACAAATTACGCAGTCACGGTGAAATCAGAAAAACAATTACGTTTCGACTATGCAGAGTAGTTGCGTGTTTGTCTTGGAATCGGGGGTCGGAACTGTTGTGCATTGGTAAAAAATCATTAAAATGAGTAATGCTAATGTCGTACGTTAATGAAACAACAACGTATACTTCAAATGTATTTGTGTATACTTTTTATTTTCTGAACTAGACTTAATATAAGACACGTCAAAAAAAAAAAAAAAACTTTAGGTATTTTTTAAAAGTATATTAGGCATTGCTGAACGCCCACGTTTCGCCCAATTGTAGCGCGAGCTGCATGGGAGAGATGCTGAAGCTTCAGGACTAGGCGTTATTTTATTCGAAAAAATATGAAAAAATGTTTTTGAACCTTTAAATATGAAAATAAAGCCCGTTTTCACAAGTTTTCATCTATATTTATTTGTGGAGCACGCCGGTCACCATTCTCCCATTAATTTGTTTTTTTTAATGGCTCATAATATGTTTTAACGACATAACGTTAAGTTCTAAAACATTGCGATCTGGTTCAAACCACTCGCGCTACATTTCGGCAAAGTACTGAGCTTACGGCGGTGCGTATTTTCTTTTTCTAATAGGAGCAAATATAAAAAAAAATCACAGTAACTTTTATTTTAGAGGACACCTTGTATTTTTAGAACACTTCCACTTCAATGTTCCGGTTCGCCCGTCCACCTGTCGGGATGCTAAGGTGTGTATAATTAAAGGATATTTTATAATATTATTATCAGACAGGAAATGCGCTTTAAATACATGTACTGGGTTGTTTCCTCAAAGTAAAAACTTAGCATATTTTTATTATATTATCTATTTTTTATCAAAAGCTGCAGTTACACTATCTTGACTTGCACACTCTCCACATCGGTGCGCTTACGTCGAGGTGAAAGTAGCCCAATACGACATGTTTTAGAACTCGTGGATTGCAGAAATGGAATTGAACACTTACCCGTAGAATCGTCCATGACGCTTGTAGTGCTTGCGTACAGCCTCATACATGGGCTGAAAATAATAACGAAATGTTCATAGTAAACAATGTAAAGCAACACCCGAAAAGGGAATGTTCGTATAAGAAAAAGCAGATGTTATAGACGAAGCAAAAATTATTAGAAAGTGATCCCACCTTTGTGAAAATGTCGTACGCGTAGAGCAGGTACTCAAAAACGCCAACGTGGGGTATACCTTTGTCGTTCCAGAAACTAAAGTTTCTGTGCACTTTCCTGGAAATGCAAAGAACAAATATTTGTTCAAATTCGCCATCTTTGCGAGGTAACAAGTACGCCAAATTTACTTTAAAGCCACAGTGATATGCACCGATATTAGAACACACAACAATTAACCTATATATAACTTATTTTACAATGAAAACGCTAAATCTTTTTGATAGAATTTACGCACACGAAATGTACGTTTGACACTCCAGAATTTTAACGCATATCAATTAATCTAGATCAAGTTAATTTTGCATAAAATTGCTAAAAACACTTCAATAAATTCACGTGTGACAGAATGGTCATTTACGATATAGACTTCACCTGAATCTGTATTTGTCGATAATAAAATTAAAAAAAAATATTACCGACAAGCCATGCCAGAGAGACGCAGCACAACACACTATTACTAACGCGAAATTACCAGTTTTTCCTGATGATCTGACATTAGAACTTCTAAATTGCATTGATCTCGAGTAGTCCGCC
This sequence comes from Ixodes ricinus, assembly GCA_037355805.1. Lineage (NCBI taxonomy): Eukaryota > Metazoa > Arthropoda > Arachnida > Ixodida > Ixodidae > Ixodes > Ixodes ricinus. The sequence goes on from JAZHYW010014213.1 coordinate 93,224, forward strand.
ATCGTAAAAGGTGGCAATATACAGTATTAGTTGCATTTAAGAAAAGCTGATCTCGCATTCACGCTAACTGTGTCCCACACTGCAGGTTGTAAGTTGTCACGATAAAAAAATCGTTAAACTGGAAGCTCCACAAGAAGAAATAAAATCTGATAAAGGTACGGGCAAATGCATTCACCACATTTCATTTGGGCGATTGTACAGTCACTTTCAATAAATGCACAAATTTCTGCTCTCAATTCATTTAGGTTAAAAAATTATGTCGTTTTATTTTTTCACAAAGGCTTGACGTTTCATTCAAACATCGTGCTGTAAACGGGTAGGCTAAACGCGCTATCACGAATAATGAGGTCGCTTTAATATTCTTGTACAGTACGTATACTATTATTGAAGGACGGCGGTTCGATGTTAGCGTATCATTTTTGGGCAACAAACGGCATCATGTTTTTTTTTGTTTTTTATGAAATGTGGTTGTGTTACTGCAGATGTTCCATGCACTACAGATCATAAAAGTAATTAAAAACTACCGTGTTAGAGAATAAATAGGAATACATAAATGATTAGAACAACGAGTTTTGAAAGATTAAAGAAGCCCTGTTTACGTCCCCAATCCTCGATGTTTTCCTGTATTCGAACCCTAAAAGCAATACCCAGTCTCACTAAATATACATATCTATACCTGTTTATGATGAATCATTACAAGGAAAGGAATTGGCTTCGAGCGGAATAAAGAGTCCTCATACATAACTTTTCAAAGCTCTGCAAATCTAGAGCCAATTTAAACGCACGAAATTCGAAAGATGTTCTCACCAGAACAGAAGTGTCACAAAGGTGACGAGCAAGATGATTGTGACTGACATGGCTGAGGTTTGTTCCTAACGTACACTGCTCTGAAAGAAATTCGAGACGTTCATTAAATAGCGAATCCGACACCCCAGTCGCTATCAGACTCGCGATAATGATGCTGATAGCGACCAACGCGTCGGATTCATGGGATACATTTGCACGCAACCTGTCAGTTTCCGGAAAACGATGACGTTTTTTTAAGGCGCGAGATGGAGGGCATCCTTTCAAGTATGAGTTACTCTAATCTCTTATCTATTACGGCGTCATTCGGTTGGCATCGACTTAAAGGTTCCATTATCGTCGTGTCTCTTTTGTCTTTCTTGCACACATGACGAAGTAACGTTTCAAGCAAACATCGAGAGTTTCCGCAGTTGTAACTCAAACTATCTTTGGCAAGAGCTGGAGCAATTGTACCAGCTACTTCGTGCAATTTTACCCGTATTTTGCGCCAAAGGTGTTCTCTTGATCTACCCCAGCTAAGCACATTTTCGAACTTTCTCGGCTTTACTCCTCTCAGCGTGGTGTTACTTATCTGTAAATTCAAAATAGCTCCACATAAAACTGCAAATGATAGTTAGGAAAAAACCAACATTTAAGTTTTCCCACGTTCCCCGGTGGTGTGTCGTACCATGATTTATAGCTTGAAAGTCGAGCAGGCTGACAATAGAAAAATTATTTTGCGGTCTTTTCTTCTTTTTTTTTTGGGGGGGGGGGGTGAGTTTTTATGGTTTTCATTATATGCCATCCTATTTGTTTTTACCCATCAGTAACAAGATATACTGCCCCTGATATTAATCGGACGTCACGTTTTCAGTTTCGCAAATAGAGCCAATCAGCTTCTCGGTCCGCACTTGAAAATGTTATAACTTCGCGAAAACAATATTTGTAACTTCTAATTTGGGTTACTACTTAAGAAGTGTAATTAACGTGTTAAGCTATGTTTTTAGGAAATTCAGTGATTATCATAGTTTCGTCAGAGTTCCTTTCTAACAACCTGAATTGACTCCAGGTCTACTCGACAGTATAGTTTCAACTTCGTGGCTGAAAATTGTTTCAAGTTAAGATTTGTTTCCGCTGTATAAACAGTTATGAGCTCAAATATGCAAACACCTTGTTTTGGTATCAGATCACTCTTTTGGTGTCAATATATCATTGATGACTGGCTCTCAAAAATAAACAATTGGACCCATGGCTTTGACCGGTTAAGGGCAGTGCTGGTCAACACCAAATCCCAAATTTGGCTATTTCGGAGTTACGTTATATTGAGACGGTCCGTTACACGGCGTTTGCTTATGGCATATTGGCTAGATGTATGTGTTGTCGAGAGCGCACCATAGATCGGAGCAGCTTTATTGAAAGCTCGCGCCGCAGGCCCCAGGTGTCCTGGGTTCAATCGACACTCCTGCCCATTATGATCTGGATGAGCATCGTACCAGTGCGGGGTCGCGTATCACTACTTCGTGCTGCCCGTTAAAACCCTCGGGTTAGCTGTCATACTGATAAGGCTAAATTTCACATCTACAAGGGGGACCCTTAAGTAACCTGAAAACATTCATAAAGGGCCGGTTGTTCGTAGTACTAGCTTCCACCTCTTGCAGCGCTTAGCGGCACCCCTTCCGAGTCATTTTGCCGACTGGCGTCGCCTGATAAGGTCCTAGCGGCATGTTGCAATTTTTTCTCCAAACTCTTCAAAATCATTTCTTGTTTTTTACAACGTCTCATTTAAAAAAACAAAATGCGTCTGCGAAACTCATTCTTTTTTATTTTTGTATCCGGCGGCATGAAGTTTTGTAATGTTTCAGAGAGCTAAGAAAGGAAAAGGCATATTTAAACGGAAGCTCTACGAGTTTTTTTTCTCTTCAAGGCCAGTGAAATATTAATCGAAGACCAGCGTCCGTCATGGCGACCATCAGTATCCTGAATATATGAAAACATCGAGAAAATACTGAATTCGGTCTTGGCAAGGTGATCGAGGAAAAATTAAACAACCTGGAGAACTGAGTGCAGCGTCCTGGAGTTCGTCATTTTGATCGAAAATTTTATTATAAAAAGTGTTTCAGAGAAATGCGTCCTTTATTTGCTTACTCCTGATTACATAAATTCCCGAGTGAGAGCTCTTCAACAGCTAAAATCACATCTGGAAATTGACTACAACTTTTTTATCGAGTGTCGTTATTGGTGACGCGAGCTGGTGCTGCGGATACGGATTCGGTCGTGTGAATAGAAGTCCTAAAAAAACTAGGGGTGTGCGAATATTCAAAATTTTGAATACGAATCGAATATTTTCCTTATTCGAAACGTATTCGATTCGAAAAGTGCATATTCAGAAGTTCCCGAATATTCGGTCAAAGCCGAATATTCGGGAAAAACGGCGAATATTCGCACAAACTGCGTATATTCGAGCAAAAAACGAATAACCTACCTGCCACGAGTTCCTCTGTGAATATGTTTATTCACTGAGAAAGCCGTATGATGCGTGCGTTATCGGTCTGCTCCGTTTCTACCTGTCCGATGGCAGCAAGACAGGATCAGTTTCGGTTTATTTTTCACCAAGCCCTTAGTTGTGTGGCACTTTTATAGCAATATGTGATGTAATTTCGCGTTCTATAAATTGATACAATAAAATAAACCTCGAGAGTGAAATATAAATATAAAATAAATCTCGTGAGTGTTATGTAATATGAAGGTTTGAAAAATAAGAAAAAGAAAAAGAAGAAGCTAGGTGCAAGCAGAACATTGCACCGCCATTGACAACAACTCCTGCCACTTCCGCGCAGTCAAAACTAGGGATGTCGCGAACTTGCCCAGGTTCGACTGAAGTTCGAATTTTTAGCGCATGCGCGAAAATTAAAAAAAAACTAGTTGATTTTATTTGGTGGAGGAAAAGTGCAATATTTGTGGGGTTTATTGGCATCACTGGGTCACATTAATAACTAATGAAAGCGTTAAAAGCGCATACTTTTGCTTTTATATGGTGTAAACATTGGTAATCATTTTATGAAATATAAAATAAAGTACTTTCAAAATTATCTGTTTCCCGAAATTCAAAATATTCATGTAGCAGCCGGGCAACACTGTCTACAAGTCGAACTTCTTCGAACTTTAGCGAAATTTTGCAGGTTTCCCGAGTAAAAAAGTCTTTCTACTAGCGGAAATGTTGTGACGGCGCGGGGGGAGCGCTTACTTTCTGAACACGTCGAGCACTTAATTTTCCTACACGGTAATCTGTAATGAGTGCATTACTAGAAGTATCTTTAGCCTGCTGCAGCCCAGTAAAATGCCGTTGCATTAATTTATTTTAAAAAAGGCAATAAACCCAGTTGTTACGTCTTGTTTTGCACTTTTTTATTACTAGACACATATTCGATATTCGATTCGATATTCGAAGCCCGTTTTTTGTCTTATTCGTATTCGATTCGTATTCGAAAATTTCAGTATTCGCACACCCCTAAAAAACACGTTTTGTAGATGCGGAAGAGGCCGAACAAAAACGAGGAAAGCATTGAAAGGTGTTCTTTTCTATGAGATCTAGAAATGTTCTGAAAAGTGGGAAACATGTTTGAACCGATGGATTCACTCAAATTGCCTCAGGGCAATCAAATTTGGTGCGACACGTCGCGCCATCTAGCTCCAAATATTTGCAACACAGGCAAGGCTCTTTCGCCAGGCTGCCGGCTCGTGGGGCTCTTCATACATCACTTTCAAGGTGTTTTCTACAGAGGTTCGGTCTTTTATTGTTAACATTTCTCTCAGCTGTCACAGAAATGAAAACGGCGAAGTTTTAGGCACTGTTGCGTTGTGGACCGTCGCAACCCCGAAGGGTTAGAAGGCGTGAAGCCCCTCAGCTCCCGCCGAGGCTATGGGAAATACAACGCCGTCGGAGATGAATATTGGCGTAAAACCTGTAAAATAAAAATTCCGTTCACATTACATAACTTGAGATAAATTGCGATATGTGCTATTTTTAACTGGAAAAGCGCCTGGTGTATACAAGAATGGCGGGACAGGACCAAGCGCTACTTACAACTGAACGTTTATTGAAAACACGCTCAATATTTGTACACGCAATCAGGCTCCCGACGCACAAAAAATCGAAATCTTTCTTAGTTAAATGCACCGACGGTGCACTTACGCAACTATTCTCGCCCTTCACGTCTATGGAATAGGCCTCAAGTATTTCTCTCACAGTGTTATTATAACATTTTCCTAGAATGTGCCTATCTTCAAGATTATCACGCTAGGGCCACTTTCACAATGAGTAGGGAGATTGCCCGATGGTGAGCTTCTGACAGATAGGGCGTGCTCACGATGCCCTGTCATGTATACGCCTCCCGATTTCCAGAGCGTACGCTCTGGAAATCGGGGATTTCCCGCACCAATTTCGTTGTACCTAATGCCCCTGAATAAAAAAAGGTAGCGACATCTTCCCCCTCCTCCTCTGACGCAGACACCTTTTACCTTTATGTTTTGCTTTTTAACACCCGCGCGTCGACTGTAGCGCCTCCTGGATCGGCCCAAGATAGCAGGCGACCTTCCTATACACTCCGTGCAACGAGACCGGCGCGCCACTGCGCGGCCGTTACCGAAGGTAGGCAGTGAGAACCCCAGTGAAACGAAACCACGCCGCGTACATTTGTACGCATTGAAGTCGGAGCGGTGCGGTTGCGCAAGGTTGACGGCATGAACTGCTGCGTCGTTATGTGCTCCCATATTTATGCGTCGTATCTCGTGGGGCAAAGTTTCACAGTTTTTCAACTCGGCGATGTTTTGCGGCACAGCGACAACAATTGACCCCTGCCGTACGACGCGAGCAATTTTGTCTCCCGATCATGTCTGCAATTGTGCCGGCACGCCTGACATATTCTACACTGCCGCTTAGCGCTCTGCGTTGGTTGTCGTACCAGTAACGCCTATATATTAGAGCCGATGGGACGAACTGAAATGTCATCTCTTACTCGCGGGTATGCAGTGGCACTTTCGTTTGAGGAATGCCCTCCAAAGAAGTTTCGCCCCCATCGTACGTGCTGATGATATTTTCGGACCAGTTTGGCACGCAGTCTGTACTTCATGAAGAAGGATTCGGACGGTCCAGAAAGTGATAATCGGCGTTTGAGTATGGAAGTTTATGTGGTGCGTTTCCTTTTTAGATCAGCCTCCTTTTGGATCTGGAAACGCCGACACCCCAAGTCCTGTACACAACATCTTTTTTTTTTCAACTTTGGGGTTACTTATTGCAAGGTTGATCGAACTGAAAGTACCGTCCACTGGTCCCTTCCCACCTGTAAAGTGTGCACCTCCCACGACGAGTGGTAATCTCTTGACAGTCTTTGACTGTTAAAACCGGTTCCCATTCAGTTAAACCGCCCAAACTAAATTTCCACCTGGTTTCGCTATGCCACCTTTTTTTAGTATAATAAGTGTTGTGTCAACTTCAAGCTACGGTCATGTCCAAGTACCTGTGTGCCGAAAATCAGCATTTCGAACAACCAGGTTATTACACAACAGCTGACCGCAGAAGCCTTCGATGGCCAAACCATGTGTAGGCCGACAACACTGTTTTCTCGGCTTTGGAACCACCTTCCGTAAAGTTGTTTCAATTGGAAGTACAGTCAACTAGTCCCTTCCTACCTGTAAAGTCTCCACCTCCCAAGACGAGTGGTATACGATCAAAACCGGTTCCCATTCAGTTACGCCGCCGAACCAAATTTCCACCTGGTTTCCATATGCCTCCTATTTTTAAGATAATAAATGTTGTGTCAACTTACGGTCATGTCCAAGAACCTGTGCGTCCAAATCAGCACTTTGCACAACCCGGTTATAACAAAACATTTTGGGCCACATATTGGATATCCCGTCCCGTTTTCTTTTTTTCCTTTATTCGTTTGAAACATAACTTTCATACATGCTGCCTTAATTAAACTTGGCACACTTAATGAACAAACTTCGTGAACATCTCACTCGCCTCCAAATATCATTGTCCAAGCCTACCGTTCTAGCAATGAGCGAAACGAATTTCCTAGTGAGACAGTTGTGAACACACTTTTCTTTAATGAACATCTCACTCGCCTCCAAATATCATCGTCACAGCAGTCGTGCGTTTACAGAGACGAGCAAAACAAATTTCCCACTGAGAGCAGGTATGGTGGCGGCCATCTTGATTTTCGGAAAATTGCTCGAACCCCTTTTTTGACCGCGACTAAAGAAACAACCCCTATTAACGACTCAAACTCAATATATGAAAAGCAGAGAACAGCTACTTGCCCTCCTTAGGTCTGCCCCAGCCCTCATGCAGAGTCAGCCTCAACGTATCTGCTGAAAAAATAAAAGTTCCGTCTGTGCGCGCTTCCGCCGCCACAGCTCGGCACGCGAAAAGGCGCCGCAGGCTGCTGAACGCGCCTCACTGTCGAACGCCAGCTCCTCCGCCAGCGCCATTACGCGCGTTTTTCAAAGCGCCCCCTATAGTTCCCGCACGGAGCGTATACATGAATTACAGCGCAGTCAAAGGCTGAAAGACGCGCAAATACTTAGACACAGGCTAAAAGCGTACTGTCACGGTCTACCAGCCTCGAAGGATGTGTTCAAAGAAAGGTGATGAACGCCGTGACGTTGCACAGTCGGCGTTATTTGATTGGCGACATGAGCTCATAGCATGCACTGCACTCCGACAGCATATGTGCATATGCACTTCTTCTTCCTCCTTTTCTGACGCGCATGCCTTTGATCTTCATGTTTTGCTTTTTTACACCCGCGCGTCGACGGTACCGCCGCCTGGTTTGACCCCAGATAGCAGGCGGAATTCTTGAAATGATGTCGCTACTTTTCCGTTTAAAGGGGCTTTAGTTGTACCAACAAAATCATGCGCCGTGTGTTTCTTAGGCCATGCCTTTGTTTTTAGAGAGCCGCTCTTAGGCGCCCGTTTCAGTGTTTCGCGGCGTCAGCATCGGCGTAATCGCGTTGAATTTAGAGGGAAAACTTACGTCCCATAACCTCAACACCAACTCAATTCCTCGCTATACTTAGTGGGGAATTAAATATCTGTTGAGGTCACGTAACGTCAGTTTTCCCGCTATATCTAGAGGTGAAACTGAATTCGTTCATACGTGCACGTGACGCCAAGTCATGTGACGTCATTTCCTATGCTAGATTTAGCGGGGAAACTGAATTAGTGTTGAGGTCACGCGGCGTCAATTTTTCAGCTATTTTTAGCTGGGAAACTGTGGGAGAAGGGAAGGGTATGGAGGAGGATGAAGGGAGGGTACGGGGAAGGAGGACAGGGGGACAAGGAGGAGAAGAGAATTAGGAGGAGGATGGAATGAGCAGGAGAATGAGGCGGGGAGGAGTAGGGGAGCAGGAGGAGAGAAGAAGAGGGCACGGAGGAGGAGGGACATACCCCCTCCGTCCCCTCCCTTCCTCCTCCTCAAGAGCTGCACTCTAATTTCGCGTTACACAGATTTGTAAACATCTTTCATTTTTAGAGCACAGCCCTTTGGCGCCCGTTCCCGAGTTGAGCGGCGTCGGTGTCGGCGTCAGCGTAACCGCGCGTTGCATCATGAGACATCTCCCATAATGACGTCACATGTGACTTCACGTATGACGTCACGTGTGACGTCATTATGGGCAACGTCACGTGGGACGTAACGCTAAATTTTGCTGAAATTTTTCCGCTCAGTTTAGCGGGAAAATGGACGTCACGTGACCTCAAGACCAATTTATTTTCCCCGATGAATTTAGCGAAAAAATGTAGGTAAATTTCCTGCTAAATGTAGCAGGAATATTTCCCCGCTATATTTAGCGGGTGAATTTTCGCTTAATTTAGTGGGAAATTTAGCTAAAATTTCCCGATAAATTGGAGGGAAGCAGGAGAGGAGGAGAGAAGGTAAGGAAGGGGAGCAGGGTCATACCCTCTCCTCTGTACTCTCCCCTCCTCCTACCAAGAGCTGCGCTCTAATTCGGCATCACACAAAATTCTAACGGTCATTCATTTTTCTGTTTTAATAATTCTTCTATCAAAATTCTTAATAAATGTATTGACGGTACAGTTTGCGTTGCATACTTTTATATTTACCTGCGCATAATAGTGACTTAAGATTTTACCTAGTGAATGTGGCTTGTCTAATGCAGCTCTCTTTTCAGATGTATATAAGCGTTTTACTGAACACTATAAATACATCTAAAAAGAAAGATGCATGTCCGCCAAAATGGCTGCAGAATATAGTTTAGCCCGCGGTTAAAATCGGATGCCGAAAATGAAGTACTCAGGGCATAAGGTTGGGAGCCAATATTGGATAAACCAATTATTAAACTTGATTGCCAATATTGGTTGTCAGAACCACAACCAATGGAGGTGCAATGATGGCTTAGGCGTTGGTTAAATTGTGGTTCAAATTTGGCTTACATGCTGGTTAAAAGGCGGTCCAACGATAGCCTGAATGACTGCATAATATTGGTGTAGATATCTGATGAATTGTGATCGAACATTGGCATTAGTGAATGGTGCAACATTGGATCGGGTAGCGCTTTCGAGAAAACCAACATTAGGCCAATATTGAAGCCAATGTTTGCCAGTGGCGGGCCGATGTTAGTCCAACACTGGTGTGCTGCTTGGGTAAGTTATACAATGGGGTATTGGATAAACTATATCCCACTTCCAATGAAGTGTCTGTGAGCTCCCAATGTTGTCCAATATTGAACAGGCATAATTCATTGAAATAAATTAAAACCATTTTAAAAAGTGCAAATGGGCTTGCAATACCGTCTAATATATTGCCACCATTGGCACCTAATTGGAATAATTGTACAGCACTTCCAATGAAGAGCCAAAGAGCTCACAATGTACTCCAATATTAAACACTCATTTACACCCAATTGCATAAATTGGGTACCACTTCAAAGGGGATGCGAATGAGCGTCCATTGCTGTCCAATATTGAACTCACATTGGCTCCCTGGCAAATAAATCGATACCCCTTCAATTTATGTGCCAATGGGCTCCAATGTTGTCCAATATTGGGCAGTAGTTGACACCGTATGGTGTAAATTGGGAACTACTTCCAATAGAGTATTCATAGAATTCTAGAGTTTTCCAATATGCTACTGGCGTGTGGGACCCCGCTCACTCGTCACTAATGGCTCTTATGGAATCCATTCAAAACCGCTCAGCTCGTTTGATATTGACAAACTATCATCGCACTGCCAGAGTTACTACCATGAAAAATAATTTAGGTCTGCCCTTACCAACTCACCACTGAAAAATCTCTCGTTTGTGTCTTTTTCATAAAATATTTCATCAAAATGTTACCCTTCGTCATAAACTAATTACTCCACCATTCTACATATCAGCTCGCATTGATCATAGCCATAATGTTAGAATTCTAAATTTTAAAACTTCATTATTTCAATATTTTTTGTGCCAGAAACATCTATAGACTGAAACTACCTTCCCGCCTCGATTGCTAACATCACTGATATTTTTATGTTTAAAAATGCTATTACTAATATGTGCACTTTATAGTTAATATTTTACAGCTCACTCCCCTCTTCAATGTTCTTACCTTGAGGGTGTTTGAAATAAATAAATAAATAATAAATAACTAAATATTGGGCAGTGGTTGGTACCGCATTTAGCAAAATGGAAACAAACTCCAATGGTGTGATAATAAGTTTCTAGAGCTGTCGAGCATTGGGCAGTCACTGGCGCCCCATTCATAAATTGTATACAACTTGCGATGAAGTGCCAATAGACGTCAAACTTTGTCAAACATTCAGGCGTCGTTGGCTCGATAGCCTAAATCCCAAGTTCCAATGTTTCTTTTTTTAAATTTAGGACAATATTGGGAAGTCATGAACCTTTAATAACTGGGTACAAAACAAATTTGGTTTCATTGGGTTTTCACTCTCGCTTGCACTTCGGGATTACTTTACGTTTAGTTTGATAAACTGTATGTTATACTGTAAAAGAACCAAATTTTTGTGAGGACCAAATTTTCGCGAAATTTCGCGAATCGCATACAATTTACGAAAAATAGGACCCCCGAACAATTCCAATAAAATGTGAACACTTTCGACTCTATATTGAAATCCCACCGCGTCGCGAAAATTGGAACCCGCGAATCATTCCATAACTTCAGCTTTGTCCTAAATCGCGAAATATTGAGCCCGCGAAAAATACGTCGTTTACAGTATTCAATAAGCTCTCAGTGTTCCCACTAGTGTACGAGATTGGTCATTCACCGTATGTATTAAATTACTCTTTTCGAATACCTTTGAAGTGTTCAACAATAGTAGAATGCAAAGACGGGCGAATGTTTGAATGCTGCGAATGCTCACCTTCCACGGCGACTTGGCTGCACATGGGACCAAGCGTTATCAAGGGCTGAAAGTTTTCTGCTTCACCGCAAAGGGTATTCGCCGAGAAAGTGAGCTGGAGTAGGAGACGAGAGGGCACGGGGACAACAGAGCTCCGGGCTCTGTTGGGAATGTGCAGTGGGAAGACCTCAAGGTAGCTGTCTTTGTCTCCACTGAACTCGTCGAACGCGTTTTTACGCGGAACAACGGCGTCTGGCGTTCGCCTCTTGCCTTCGAACGCGTTCAACGAGTGCAGTGGAGTCAAATGAAACTAGATTTAGCTCTACCCACTAATTATTTCAAAAAACGGGCGTCCTTCTGACGCCCCCCCCCCCCTCGCCTCCTCCTCTCCCTCCGTTTCTCGGGGCCCAGTTGCTGTCAACATTCTGGGGGTTTTCAGAAGTAAAGGTTACCCCCGCACAGCTTTTATTGGCATTTAAGTTTCGCGAGCGCACGTGCATTCATAGGTTTTACTGCATATCCACAAAACATTGTTGGCGGGTGATCCGCAAACAAGGGCGTAGATTTAGGGAGACAGAAGGAGACGACATAATTGCAAAGGCTACGTCCCTCTTAAAAGAGTCATTAAGGGCAGGGCTTGCCACGTTCTTTTAAAGCTCAATTTCTAAAAACAGCGAAAAAAAAACGCGTAAATTGTTCGACCAATATATCATAAACCATTATCGTTTTGCAAATTCTTTAAACTGGCCTGGTCTCTAATAGTTATAAGGTAAATACTGCAATTTTACCATGACCTTTTAAACTTATATTTAACGTTAATTAAAAATATTTAGAAATGGGAAAACGTACCACGGCGTTTATCCCCTCATCTAATGTCCGCCGAGCTCGATAAGCACTTGTTGAAAACGTCACTCGCCCAACTCTCCCCCTTCCTTTTAAAATGTCAGATCGAATTAAAAATCACACACCCTGTATACCACCCCCAAATCAGCTCAAGCTCTGGCCTACTCTCCCGGCTTTCCTTTGGAACCTGTTTTTCCTAAGAAACATCATGTTTTCTCTGTCCATCGTTCAAACCGTGACGAGCTTGATGTATTAAAGTACCGAGAACCGCATGTACTATTGGCATCAAATCATACTTCAGAGAGGTGAAGGCATTTCAGTTGACTAAACGCTCAGTTCGCTGATTTATATATGACCTTTTTTACGCATCTCTCCGAATTCCAGTGACCTTTTCTACACATCAGACAGTTTTACGGCAAGCCATCCTTGGCTGAGCTACACTTGATGAGCAAATTCCTACCTAAATGATTTCCGCTGGTGAGCTCTCCCACCGCCTTTTCTTTTTGCATATAAGACGAACATATCGGCTCTACTCTTCTACATCAACGTTATTTCGAGCCGGCCTCAAAACTGGCGTGCGGTTTTAATCTCTTATTGCTTTTTGTTTGCTTGCATGACATCAAGAGGTTTATTGGATGACACTGGTGTAATAAACCTATAGGTACCTTTATGTCAATGCTGCATGTGTGGGCTACTCGAATTTGTTCTAATCTAGATCGATCTCAATAACTGCAAGCTGGTTCCCTTCTGACCCACAGCAGTCGAAAATAGTGCGGGTTACATGAATGTTACTGTGAATGGTCCTTCCGTTGATGCCGCATGTTTGGTGTGTTCCCATCGATTTAGAAATAACGCTTTAAAACATTTTTTTTAATTATATATCCTCCCATATACTTTAAAGTCCAAGCTGCAGAGTGTGATCGGGTGGTATCCCCTAACGTGATTTCGCTTCTCAACGTCGTCTGTCTTGGAATCAGCCCTGCGTGTGGTTGAAGAAAGAAGGTGACAACGTGTTATTCATAAAATTTTCAGGATTTACCTCTAGCAGAAAAGAACGAAAATAATCATTAATTTTTTTGTAAAGCTCTCGCTGAGACCGTCCGGTCCTCGCGTTTTGTGCATAGGCAAAGCTTCAATCGCGCGCTTCCCTCGCCTTTTGTGGATTGGATCCCGCCAGTCATTTTTTCTCTTCTTCCGATAATTTTGGTGCCTTACGAAGCAAGTCTTCGAGAGCAGCTTGGCTTTGGCTCTTTATCGCCCCCGAAGAGGGTACGTTAATGCCTCGAAAAAGGCGTCCCGAATTTCAGCCTTGTCATTGCTGATGCTGATGACTCCTTCGCGTTCAATGAATGAAGTTTCCTTCGCAACCAGAAACTTTTTACCTCGCCCAAAGCGCGCCTTGTGGGCGGTTTCCCTGAAAGGAACTTCTGAGATCGCGTACGTATAAGCGTTCCACGAAAACGTTTTGCTGGAAACTATTCAGCTTGGCTTTAACCTGCTTTCATTCAGCGGTGCATTACCCCGAGTGCTCCTTTCGCTTCGCAGTAGTTCCAGCCAGTATCTGTGTCGCTCTTTTTCCTCTTTCTTTGCCAAAAAAATATTCTGTGAGCATCTTTCAATTGCGAACTCTTTAACTTCTTGTTTAAAGTATTCACATTGCTCTAAAAGGCTGAGCTGTGTTCTCGCTGATAATGTTCCTAAGACCTGTGTCACACGCTCAACAAAAAAATCGTCTTTGAGCAGTTTAACAATTATTTTTCACAGTTCCCAATTAAACTTCTTTCTAGGTTGCGTGGCGTTTCCCAAAGTAACTGTCACTAAGCTGAGATCACTAAAAAATACTGTTTTAAGATTATAGTAAGTTACCTCACTGACAGCTTTAACTTACACATAAAGGCGGTCCAAACGAGCGTGAGATGATGATTGAAAGTGAGTATAACGAAAATTAACTTTCGAAGCCTAGGAGTCACGCGACATCTTCTAAGCTGCACATGTTCAGTATATTCTTCAAACCTTTCACGCTCCAATCTGTGGGCAGTCTAGGCGGCGTACTATCATCACTACTGCATACGCATATTAAACGTTTCGTGTGAGCACATTGACTTTCCCACCTTGCAAGTACGTTTGCAATCTTCGTGAAAAAACGAACTTTTTCATCGACCCGATTTGATGCATACAAACGCAGTACCCACCACTCAAAGTTGTGCAAGGTGAAGTCGCACACTATAAATCCCCCTTGACTGTCGCTTCCTATATTGAATTCTTGAAACTGCACTGTCATCGAAAAAAGAAAAAAAAAAACAGCCCGCGGAGATATTTATTGCGCGGCGCACACACACGCACACGTCGTATCGGTAAAGAAAAGTCCTCAGAGCTCGTTCAATGTCGTTATCGTTCTCGATTTGGCTTACTTGTATGCAAATAACGTCCATAGGTTTTCTTCGCTTATTAAGCGTTGCAGTTGATACTGTTTTTTGAATGAATTTAAACCACGTATATCAAGAGTTCCTATGCGAATGGGGTGAGGTAGTTCTGTCAAACATTCACGTTGCTAAGCCACACAACCGTTCGGCAATTTGCTGCCAGGCTACGAAAGGGGAAATAACTTTTCTGAACAAGGGTTGGAAGCTTAGATCTGCACACTCACACTGAGTTTTTTTCCCTATGTTTTTTCGGGGGATGTGTGATTGAACTGTTGACCGGCTCTCCTGGGGCCCTGCACGTGCCACTGCCCCGTCTCGCCGTGCGCGTCGTCTGTTGAATCCACTGGAGGTACTTGGTCCGCGGAACCGCTTTCCTGCCTGGATCCGTCGTGGTGCTTTCAGTATCTGTTTGATCCATTGATCGTCATAAAGGGACCTCTCCGTTACGACGAGAGAAAAGAGAAATGAAATTGAAAATAGACAATGGCAACCCAAGCTTCAAGGAGAATGCAGGGAAATGTGTTGAACGCGCAGCACGCGCACGCCTTCCCCGTATGAAGGATTCGAAGTAAATAACCAAAATAAAGTGTCGACGAACGTGCTCTCAAGAAACCTTCTGTTTTAGGATTTTCTTTGAATAGTTACTGCTGCAGACGCCGGCACGTGCGGTTCGGCGCGTGGGTGTGGTGCGAGCGTAGAATGTTTGGTCAGGTGCACGAAAAATCCGCGGAACCATAGCCATAAAGAGCTTCTCTGTAAAAACGGGTTCCTGAGAGGCATGTGCTTTTGGACTCCCAGGAGACTAGGAAGAGGGAAGTGACGTTGGTGTGAATGAACGTATCTCGCATCGCGAAACTCACCGTCATCAGCGACTCCACCAATCAACATCCAAAGAGCGTTGTTGACGTCACTTCCCTCTTCCTAGTCTCCTGGGAGTCCAAAAGCGCAACATAGCCCCCTGGACACACACCTTTTCGGGGACCGCTTTGCGTGTTTGCTTGGACTGCCTTTTAGAATTCTGCAGAGCCTGTCTTTATACTCCCTTTCAAAAATGCAGATGCCTCTCAAGATACGGCGACGAAATTGCGCCATCTAGAAGTCATTGGCTCCACTACAATTTGAGCGAGAACATATTCCACAAAACTTCGTGTGGTTGAGAAAAATTACATTTAAAAGGAAAGAGTTCCAACCAGCATCCCCCTCCCCCCAGCACCCCAACCCCCTAAAAGTGTAAACCCAACGTTTGAAAACCAGCTCAGTTTCTTCAAAAGGAGTGACTAAATCGCGTGGAGCAGCAGCAGCTTTCATTTTCTTAGTCGTGTGCAACTCGAAATTTCTTCTTTTTGTATGGAGATGTTTCTTGTTCATTGGCGTCATGTGTCGCAATCTATGGACGCGCAACTATGGCAAAGCATCCAGGGACCTGTATATGTTTCCCGGTGTGTGCTGAATGTGCAAAAACTCATGGAAAAGCACATTTCGGATATATGGCTCCGTTTGAATCACGCGCGCGTTCGCCAAGTTGAGCAGGGGAAGGTGGCGTTCCATGGATGGTTGTGGATATCGCAGTGTTCCGCGACGGCGCTGCCCGCGTGGTCGAGCGAGGACATCAAATCATCATCAAATCAAATCATCAAATCAGTTTATTTCTGCCACAAAAATACATTCATGACAAGGGCGCTGGAAAAAAAGCTGCACGATTGCAGCTTGACGAGTCCCAGCGCCCTAATACAAGGCTGCAGCGGTACTGACATTAAAGAAAGCAAAACAGTATATAACAATCATACATGCACACAAAAAAGAGAGATATACATACACCTAAGTACACACATTTTGAACTATCAAAAACGTAAATAATGCTTATATATTACAGAATTTCTTGTAGGGTACGATTACTTACAGTGTATATATCAACGTCGCGAGAAAAAAGGAAGTTTAACAAGAGCGGTAGTTGGTAGCGGTATCTCTGAGTGCCGAAATTTGTTCTGAATGCAGGAACACGCCAGGGGGGCCTATGACGCGATGGGTAAATGGACTCGTTTTTTTCTAGTTTTGCGAGGTCTAAAATTATGTTAATATTTTTTCTTACACATTGTTGGTAATTTAAGATCAATCTAGAGGAATACATATTATATATATCAATGATTTTATGCTTTTCAAAAAGAGGAAGAGAATGATAATCACGAGGTACATTTTCAATTATTCTAACAGCCTTTTTTTGTAAAAGACGCAATTTGTCTAAATTGCCCTTTGTAGTTGTTCCCCATACTAAGTGGGAATAGCAGATTACGGAATGAAAGAGGGAGTTGTAAATTAATCTTTTTATGTTTACTGGGAGTATATGCCTGTATTTATTCATAATCCCGACAACTCTACAAAGTTTTTTGTGAATGTATGTTACATGATTATTCCATGACATATGACTAGAAAATATAACACCGAGAGTCTTAATGGTATCCACACATTCTATTGTGCATGACCCAAAATACAAATCGCGTGATATTCGTACATATGATCCCGGACATTGAAATAAGACTGCCTTAGTTTTAGCGGTATTTAGAATGAGAGAGTTAATATTTATCCAATTTTTTAGTTTACCTAGGAAAACGTTTGCTGTAGAGGTAAGTAGGTCTTCTTTGGAACTAGAAAAAAATATGCTAGTATCGTCTGCGTACATAATAAATTTAGCGGAAGTTTCGATACTTACTATATCATTCACGTATACGAGAAACAACAGAGGCCCTAAAATACTACCCTGAGGAACCCCGGAGTAAATTCGTTCAGTAGTAGATACATAATTTCTAATTCGAACATATTGGGACCGATATTCTAAATAAGACGTTATGAGCGATAATGGGATACCTCGGATGCCATAACGTTCAAGTTTATCTAGAAGAATTTGGTGATTTATCCTATCGAAAGCTTTGCTTAAGTCTATAAATATACCCAACGTTAAAAGTTTTTCTCAAAATTTTCTATTATTATTTCCTTCTGCACCAATAACGCAGTTTCCGTAGATTTATGTTTCCTGAACCCGAACTGAGAATCAGTCAGTAGAGAGTATTTTTCAAAAAAATGTAGTAGTCGAGAATGCACAATTTTTTCAATCGGTTTCGAAAAGACAGGAAGGATAGATATGGGTCGATAATTACTTTTGTCATTTCGATCACCACCTTTATATACTACGGATACTTTCGCAATTTGCATCCTTCTAGGAAATATACCGGAAGATAAAATAAGATTGTACAGATGAGTTATACATGGTAATAGCAAGTCAACTACAAATTTCACCGGCCCAATTTGAAGATCCTCACAGTCATGGCTACGACTGTTTTTTATATTCATGAAAGTAGATAGTACTTCTTTAGTATCACATGGGTTCAAAAACATTGTCTCGTTTATTCTGGGGATATTATTTGCTGCCGAACTGTTATAGGTACTTTTCCCTACGCTCACAAAATAATCATTGAACATATTCGCAAGTTCTACACCAGAAATAGTTCTATCGCCTATATCTATACTAGTGACAGCTCTATCTTGAGTTGGACTTTGTATTAAGGAGTGCAAATGTTTCCATACGACTTCGGGTTGCTTTAAACATGATATGTCAAATAGATCGGCATAATAGCGGTGTTTAGCTCGTTTTAATTCTGTATTGACAAAGTTTCTAAATTTTTTAAATTCTAGCAACATTTTTTCATTTCGTGTCCTAAGAAAATTGCCATAAAGAAAATTCTTTTTTTAATAAGTCTTAAGAGCCGTCTAGTGACCCATGGCTTTTTGCACTTCTTATTACAGTGAATTTCCTTATACGGAAACGAAGAATAGTACGCGTCTTTTATCCTGTCTAAAAAGAGGTTATAGCACTCATCAACATCGGTTTCCCTCAACACGTGACTCCAGTTAATAGCCTCGATTCTTTCTCTAAACTTTTCAAGTGTTCTGGCGTTAATATTTTGGGACATTACTGGAAGGTTAGTCAGCCCTGTTACATGACACATTGTTATTAAAGAACATAACTATGGGGAGATGATCACTTAACCCATAGCCCAGCACACCAGCACTAATGAAGTCTTCACACGGGAAGGCTGTCCACCTTCCCCTGTATTGTCGTTCTTGTGCTGTGATATCCGCTGCGAAAGGTTTGTTGTCTCGCCGATGTAAGGAGCGGGTATTTTGTACACAGAATCTTGTAGACAGAATCTTGTATCATCCGCGCGCGCTTTGGTTCGCTTCCGGTGACGTCACCTTCTCTCGTCTGTTGCCTTCACTACTCTTCTCTCTACGCGGTGCTCTTCCCTTTTCACAGCTATGTGAGCAGACGGATGCCGTGAGCTTATTTCTCTCATGGGGGTAATATTGCCAACGCAATACCAAAAAACGAAATATTTAAAACGGAGGCGGCAGTTTGGTTAGTTTTCTTCCGGCGGAGGCTTTGCTGTTTTGACATCAGTTTTCGGGTTCCTTGTGTGCCGGAGAA
Source organism: Ixodes ricinus (assembly GCA_037355805.1). Lineage (NCBI taxonomy): Eukaryota > Metazoa > Arthropoda > Arachnida > Ixodida > Ixodidae > Ixodes > Ixodes ricinus. The sequence continues at coordinate 112,117 of JAZHYW010014213.1, forward strand.
AGAATGAAGGATGGCGGGTAACTTTGAAGCATTGAGTGTCCTTGCTTTCTTGTTCGGCTTCAGTCCGAACATCGCTCGCATTGACGGGCGGCTGTGCTGGCGACTCTCGGGGTGTCCACGAGCGGAGGGCCCACTGGTCCGCTTCCTTGGAGACTGATTTGCTCCGGCGGGTTTCTGGCTGACAAAAACTCGCAGCCCAGTCCCATGTCGGGCCGTTTGCCCGAGCGCCCTGGCCTGGCTGTCGGTCGATGGCTGACCCTCGCCGATTCTTCGTGCCCTCAGTTTTTTTCGTGCTCCTTCCGTCGTCATATTTTCTGTCCCTTCAGTATGCACATTTCTGTCCCTTCAGTATGCACATCATTATAGTATGGAAGGTTGAATGATGATAACAAACACCTCAAGGAAGTCCGTGATGTGGGAGGAGAGAATGAATGAGGCTCCTTCAAGGCTTGTCGAATAAAAGTGGTGGTACGCGTCGTGGGGTCAGAAAGAGGTTGGATGTAGGAAACAGAGCTTGGTTGGTTGAGTGTATGGGAAATAGTCAAATGTTTCTTGAATGTCTAGATTGTCAGGGGGTTGAGGGATGCCTTAGATGTAAAGCTGCAGGGATGTCTTCCTGTAGCAGAGGCAGCAACAGTTCTGCATTCATGTAATACAATGCCCTTTTGTGGACTAACTTATGGTGTTCGGATGTGATTGAGGGAACGGTATATCGGCGTTATTTGGAGGCTTTTGCGTGTCCAGCAAGGGAGAAGTTGCGTTTGCCTTTTTTGGATGTATGTGAAGCAGTAGCCGGACCAGTAGGCGTTCCCACCCTCCGTCGCGCAGTCGCTGCCATCTTGGAATCGCATGACGCGACCCCCTAAGGTGGCTTCATCTTGCAGCTCCTCTCTCCCCTCTGCGCCTTGGCGAAGGGGTTGTTTTGTTTTAGGATTTCAGGATTAAAAGTGCTAAGATCAAGGTTTTATTGGTGTTTTTCGTCGCATCTCACGGTGATTGTTTTCTTGCTCTGTAGGGTGTCGTCTGACGCTTGCCTTTACTACCTAATGGCACGTCATCATTATGCTCCCAACTTTTACACTTAATTTTATACCACGTTCTAACTATTAGCATCGTCCGCGTACCGGATTAATGAGTGGAGGCTATAGATGAGGCAAAGGAATCAACCCCAGAACTGGAGCACATTCATCGTCATCATCATAATTTATTAATCCTTGAGGGCCTTCCGGACATTACACAAGGGGTTAGGGGGCATTGAAACATAGTTAGATAAAGGCATATCAAAACAGATATCAGCACTCACACAGACAAAAAGACTATTAGTGCAGTTACAAATGGTTACCCTGTTGCGATATGAGTGTGGTATGATGTATCTGAGTCACAATACTGTTAGGCAGGTTATTTCAGTCCGCTATTGTTAACGCCCAAGTGGAGTTAAGGATCGATACAGATGAAGCGAAGGTCGGGCGTACCTTACACGAGAAAATGTGACGTTGGGTGGAAATAGCAATGAAGCTCTGATGTCACTGTTATGATAGTAGCTCGTCAGAAAAACGGCCAGGCGTGATAACGTTAGTCTGGATGAAAATAGATCATGGTTGAAGTTTATTCTTAGTGAAGTGATACTGGTGTCTCGTGAATAGTCTGAAAATAATAATCTGATTGCGCGATTTTGAACACCCTAAATATTCCTTACCAATGAATGTCGGCAAAAAGACCAAATGGATGACAGGTATTTGCGTTGGGACCTCACAAGTGTAGTGTAAACCAGTTGTTTTACTGCTGACGGTGCCAGTTTTAGATTGCGTCCAAGATAGCCCAAAGAGCGATTAGCGTTATACAGGATGTGTGTTAAATGAGTGTACCATGCGAGATCGCTAGATAAGTGAACACCGAGATATTTGTACGACGGAGTCTTGCTAATGGGCTGGTTGCAGATTGTATGAGTAGAACTGATAGGACTATGAGCCCTTTTGTAGGAAACGAGTGGCGTTTTAGAAGAATGAATTATCAATTTCCACGTTTTACACCTGTGGGCAATAATGTTAAGGTGAGCTTGTAGAGATATTTAATCGTCCAGGTGAGGCACGGACCTGTAAACTACGCAGTCATCTGCTAAAAGTCGTAAACAGGTTGTTATGTGATCAAGGAGGTCATTTACAAATATTAGGAACAGTAAGGGTTCATGTACACTGCCCTGGGGGACTTCGGGTGTAACAGGACAATATGAAGACGAGAAATTGTTGACTTCAGTCCGCTGAGTACGATTGGTAAAAATTGCCCGATCCTTGATTTGATTTGACTGATGTATGAATATGAAGTTGATTTAGTTTAAGCTTTAGTAAAGTATGGGATACCCTATCAAACGCCTTAAAAAAGTCAATAAATATGATGTCAGTTTGTATGTTATTCTAGAAGTTACTGTGTATTTCATGGACGAGCTATACCATTTGAGTTTTGCAGAAAAATGATTGACGGAACCAATGTTGATTTAGATAAAGCAGGTGGTTATTTTCAATATGCTTCAAGACGTTTGAATAAATTATATGCTCAAGAAAGTTACACGAAACACTGGTTAGAGAGATGGGACGATAGTTAGATGGTGAACTTCGATCGCTTGATTAATCGATGGGAACAACTCTGCCAACTTTTCAGTCCGTTGAAAGCTCGCCAGAAGGTACAAAATGCTGAAAGATAATTAATAGAAAACGAGGCGAATTTGATTTGGTGGTTTTCAGTAGTTTGGAATTACTTTTGTCGTCGCCCCAACTGGATGATAGCTGCATCCTTTTTATTGAGCTTATAATTTCTGAATCAGTTATATAGGTTATTTCAATGGCGTTCATGGGTGGATGGTGCAAATCTTGAAGATGAGGCATGTTGTCGAGGTCATCTAACGAGAACACTGAGCTGAAATAATGGTTAGGGCTGTTAGCACTTTTTTGTCCGACAATGGTAAGCGATTATCACTCATTACTTTGAACAGGTTTAGCTGTCTTTTGATAAGTTACCTCCCAAAATTTGTAGGACTATGGTCAAGAATATTTTTAAATCAATGGTAAAAAATTGATTTTGTTTCTATGATAGATGTTTTAAAGGATCTAGCTATCAAATTATACTTTTCCCATGCGATGACGGTAAGCAATTACTTAGCATGACTTAACAACCTTTTCTTATATCGGTTAAGTTGATCAAGCGTCGTGTGTACTAGAGTGAAGTGTTTTGCATACCAGAGATTTTATTTGTCTAATTTGTTTTTTGAATATCTGAATGTAGGTGTTAGCAAGGAGCTTGATTTTGTCTTTGAACTGCGTCCTGTTTTCGTTCACTGTTCTGTTTTCTCAGCCGCCGTGAAAACTCTGAAAGAATAAATCAGTTGTTAATGGCGCATAATTACCTTTATTATAGTTTTTAACACTATTGAAGTATGGGGACCTTTGATGAGCCTCAAACGCAAAATTGAGATGATAGACGGCATGGTCACCAACAAGTGAAAGATATGTTAAATTTTTGCAAGTGCAGCGTCAGTAGTGAGGCAGAGGTCTAGTATATTAGTTGTGTTATCGGTTGATCTCTTGGGTTGTGTGAGCATCTGAGCGTGGTTAAATGTGAGGCAGGTATTCACAAGTGTCCCTGGACTGTGGTTTGAAAATAAAAGAGTATCGCAGATTATGTCAGGATAATGAAGTCGCCTAAAAGAATGTATGATGCGTTGGCTGATTGGTTGGAAATAAAAGAGTGTGTCATTAAGCTCTTTAAAGAACCCAGTAACAAGGTCCGGCGGTCCATAGCACACGCCGATGAAAACACACGATGAATAAGAATGAAGCCGTAACCACATCACTTTAAGAAAACTGGGAACTTACACCATGGAAACTACACTATGATTTCGTACCAAAATGAGTACACTGCCCCCTCGACGTAACTCCCGGTCGCACCGGTAAAGCGTGTAATTTAAGAAGAAAGGAAACACTTCTGAGTCTTTGATATTGGGTCTCAACCATGTCTCCGTTAGGACAACAAAGCCGGCTGCGAGAGATTCACCTAATAAATGAAGATCTTCGCACTTTGGCAGTACACTTCTCGTATTAATATAAAGTACAGACTATGATGAACATTTTATCCGAGTCTGAGGACATTGACGTGCGTCTTGGGTACATGTATCCTTTGGCTGCTCAACTCCTATCACACTTTCGATTTTCGTATCATATACAAAGATCTGTTTTTCGATGAGAAGCTTGTTAAATTTTCGTTTGAACTGTTTATCTTGTAGTTTGGCAAATTATAAGATCATTTTGCATTGTCGTGCAGAATTTGACTATGACTGGGCGTTTCTTGTCCAGGGCAGGGTGTAAGATAGACAGGTGGGGAAACGAGAGCCAAATGAGCGACCCGATTGTGTACCCCCGGGTTTCTCTTTTCCTGTGGCGCCATCTGTGTGGAGGACCGCGAACTCTTACTCCGGGTGGCCGCACAAGCGGGGCGACCGGTGGCGACCGGCTAAACTGACGGAGATTTTTTTCTTCTCGCCGCAGCGCCATCTGTCGCAAATCGAGGGTACCCGCAAGCAGACGAGTACACAATCCGGTCACGGCGCTGCGGTAGGCCTCTATGGGCCGTTTCCCCACCTGTCTCATCTTACACCCTGGTCCAGGGTGACATGACCGATCCTCTGGGCGCGTTCAATGCTTCCGGGCTCCACTGATGGCGCAAGATGTTCAGAACAGGTGTCAAGAACAAGCTTTTTTCACTCGGCCCGTGTCTTTCCATCTTGGTCTCATAAGCCACAGAAAAGCAAGCTGGAACGCCGTTGTCTGTTCTCGTCATCTTCGCAACGCGTCCCTGGAGGGTACATTCACGCCTGAGGTTTGACAATAACTGATCTGCCGTAGTAAGTTCGTCTCTTATTTAATTATTTCTTTATTTATTGATTTTTCATTACCCCGCAGCGCCTTGAGGAATTATTGCAGAAAGGTGGGGGGGGGACGGGGGGGCGGGGGGGGGGGAGAGTAAGAAAAAAGCAGGTTCACATATCAAAGGACAAACATTCACTGGTGTACATGGATACATTGTAATACGCACAGAGCTACCACCACTTTTTTTAACAAGGCTTTATAAAAGAGCATTCTCTAATACACTTCTAAACCACACACCATCAAACTAAAAGAACAATCCTAAGGCACGCGTAAAGTGGAAAAGTTAATTTTATCCTTTATGCGTTTTCCAACTGTCGCGAGTCAGCTAGTTCATTGGAAAAAAGAGTGCTGGAAGAAATTACAACATTGTCGTCGCGTAATTCGTTCCATACTCTGGTGGTATTTGTTAAAAAAGAATAGTTTAGAATGTCGGTCCTGGCTGTAAACGTTTCGTGAAGTGGGGCTGTTGGATGAAAAGTTTGTCCAACACAGTCTGGTCATTGTATATACTATGCAAAAATTTCCAAAAATGCGCCTTCGTCTGGAGCCTAGTGGTTCCCAGTCTAAGTGAGATTTTATGTCAGTGATGCTTTGCCTGCAGGAGGAGAGGTGGATGGAGGTTGCTGCGAGGCCAGTTTGAATGACAGTTGTTGTATGATCCAAGGGGTCAGAAAGAGGCTAAGTCTGGAGGACAGAGCCTGCAATGTTCGGTGTAGGGGACATAGACTGAAGTTTCCGGATTTGGTATACTATCAAGGAGTTTAGGAATGCTTTGGGGGTAATGCTGCAGGGATGCTTTCTTAGAGCGGAGGAGGCGACAGTTCTACTTCAGTGTAATACATTGCTTTTTGGTGGACTTATAAGTAGTGTTTTGATGTGATTGAGGGAAATCTGTGTCGGCATCGTTCGGACACTTGTCCGTGTGCGATAAGAGAGGTGTTGCGTTTTCCCTTTTTAGATGTATGTGAAGTAGTAGCCAGACCAATAGACCTTTCCACCACGTGTGGCATATGCGCTGCCATCTTAAAATCCCGTGATATGGCCACTATATGGCGGCCGCGTCAGTGCGGCAGCGCTTTCGCTGCATCGGTTTTCCTTTGGTTTCTGGTGCGAAAGGTTGGTGAAGGATTGTACTTCCCCACGATTCCCGCAGGAGATAGGCACTTATAACGCTCTTTGGCTGTAGTGCGCGTTAGTCCGTACAACAAGGTGGACATATTATTGTGGTTGTTGTTTATAGGCACATGACTGCGCGATGTCCATGGCGCTGGCAGAGTGAACATTGTTGGACTTTGGGGCAGTGGGGTGACATCTGTACTCTTCTTAATAGAAGAGCACCGTGCAGGGCACGTAGATTCTATCAAAAGTGATGAGGTCAGTTTCCGTAGTCCTATCATTCTTGCTGTGATGATGGTGTGGCCAGGGGAATTCTGATTGTCCGAGAGTTCTTTAATGAACGTATGCGCGGGTATATCTGTGTATTACGTCCTTGCAAGAGTCGGCTTGGGGGACTATAAAGGCTGCGACGCTGTATCTTCCATCTCCGATGGGCAGTCTCTTTAGCTGCAGTACTTCAGTCATTGCAGATTGTCGGAGTGTTTTGAATATTAACAGGTTGGAAAAGGTTAGCATATATAGGACAGCTCCCCTACCTCAGTAAGCGGAGGTGCGTTGCGGTCACGAGGCACTGCATTGCCTGAGCGGGGCGCGTTCTAGCGAGGAATGGTCCGTCCTCAGGCCCAATTATTACAATGTAGGGGGCAGAGTTCGCCTTACGGCCAAGATATACCGTCATCCACGGGTTCGCGTTGTCTTGGGAGCTCACATTCGAGCAGGCCGGTGGGGCGTGGTCGGCAAGGATTGCGGCGACTGCGGAGCAAGAGGCGAGTCCAAGCCAGAAAACCGTAACTACGGCTCACTGGCTGCCCGCCGGCGAAGTACTCGAACGGTTGCTGTTAGGCTTAGCTGGGCTGCGCCAGCGTGGGAAAGTGTGACCCTCTTACGGCCGTTTTCGTAACTGACGCCACTCAGATCCAGGTACTCGTGATAACCTTTGACGGCCTTTTTCCTATTGAAAATATCAGAACATGATTTATAACTTTTGAATAAGATAGCGGTTAGTTCTGAAACGTTGGCATCCGGTTCGAACCATTAGCACAACATTCGTGGTAGAGGATAAGCATTGGGCGATGCGTAGATTATTTCGCGGCATATACAACCATGTTAACACTTTATTTTGACACCCTATAATACCAGTAGGCTAATGGTTTGGTTGGACGTTTAAACCGAGCTTTGACGAATCTAGTCCAACTTACTATTCTGCAAATGAGCACGTTGAAAGAAGCCATCATTGATTATTTAGTTGTGTGCTGGGCTACCCCTCATGCAATCACTGGACTTCCTCCCGCAAAACTGCCTCACGGTCACCAACGCAGAACCCGCCTCTGTATCATTATTTTTCTAATGAGAAACCTATTTGAGCAGCAAGCAGAGGCCATAAAAAGGCTATGATGTCGTGTCTATATAAGTAGCAATCTAAAGGGTTTATGTCTGCTTGAAAAGGATTTCACATATCCCGACGTTCAAGGAGTTGAACTACGGCGGGCTCGTAAGACCACAAGCTGAACCAATGAAGAGCTTTCCTACTCCCAGCCATTAAAGATCCCAAAACGCTCGGTTCACGCACAGTTCACCTAAATATATAAATATATATATATATATTTTTTTTTTGTAGAAACAAATCCACAATATCTCAAGTTCGAAAGCGATGTTCATGTAAAAATATTGTAAATATTCAACCACTGCGGCCAACACGCCGCCACAGTTTCTTTAAGTAAGCCCTGTCATGACGGTGTCGGTTAAAATCTTTCTGGAAGTTCAAAAACTTTACTATTTTGTATCTCACTTGGCAGCCAGGTCTCGTGGAGAGGAGCAATATCCCCGCCAGACAAGTTTACAAATGACGATAAATCGTCGCGTTTATGGGTTAAGTTCCTATTGTTAGTAAAGATAACAAAGATAACAAATATTATCGAGGCCAGCAACAGCATTGAACTTGTCACTACTATCTGAACGTTAAGGCAGACCTGGCGCTTGAGTGGAAATTGCGGCTGCAAGAGGAGGTTAGCTCGAAGAAGCTGACGCTCTGTTTGAAGTTCCGCCGCCGTGTTGATTGGAGCTTGGATTTGTCTCAGAGACGTTTAACTCGTCCACAGGGCCTGTCCCAGGTACATATATTAAAAATTTATTTCTGATAAGTATATTCTTAAAACGCAGCTTGAAAGGAAGTTATTGAGGTTTTACGAATTCTAGACGCTTCCGCAAAGCGAGACGCCGCGTATGTACGAAGTCTTCACACACTCAAAAGTGTGTACCTTTAAATTTGTAGGCGTTATAAAGTACAATCTGTCTATCGTTGTAAGAAAACAGTTTTACGTTGATTTGGAGATGCTTTTGCTGACTGTAAATAACGAGGCGGTGCGCTCTTTCTATTTATTTCAATCCCTCACCGACCGAGAGACACATCTGTGACAGTAGTTTTGTGATTGCGCCATAGCTTCCTTGTCCACATCAGAAAAACAAAAAACAAAAAATTTGACCGGTGCGCTCTGCTCTCTGCGTCATCACAACCCGCCCCGAGCTCCACTATCTTAAGATCAGCTGAAGGTTTTTGTGACGCAGACACTGCGCTGTTCGCAACGCCGACTGTTCTCATCGTTGAAAGCTTATTTTCCACTAGAGTAACACGTGTTGTGAGAGCAGTTACCGATTCTTCGGTGGCGCCCTGTTTGTAGTGTCAGAACGATATCAAAGGCATTATTAACCAGATCTTCTTCGGCCTTGAACATGGGCCTCGAGTTAGTTTCAATATCCCCACCAAGGAGAAAACGTAGATGTCATCTCACAGAGTCGAAAATCACACTAATTGAAACACTAACATTGCTATAGAGATCTAAACATTCCAGGCAGCAAAACAAAATATAAGGTATTTTTTAAAGCTATATGTAACCAAAATGACTAACCTGTTTTGACACGACAAAAATTTCCTGAGCATATATTGGTGGATTTATAGGGAATGCGTTAGCATGACCCTTGAAAACGCTACACACGCACCCCTTTTGGAAACGCTAACGCTGACCCATCACTTTTTTATTTTTTTACATTCTCGCTTGGCATTTTTTTTTTGCTTCCTCTATCTTTGCTGCCAATTTGTGGCTTCGTTACGGGGTCAGTGTTAGCGATTTCCAAAGGAGGACGTGTGTGTCGTTTCCCAAGGGTCATGCTAAGCTATTCCCTATGAATTCACCAATGGAGATTCCAGTATTTTTACGCCCCATTTTCAGTACTCTGCCGCAGAGTATGTCCACCCCCTTGGATTGGGGCATCCAAATCACTCGTGGAAAGAGCCACATTCATTCCACTCGTGAAAGGAACCGGATCCATATCACTCATGGAGGGAACCGCATCCATCGTTTTCACAACACACACAGACATCACTGCGCACGCACCGCTACCACAGAAAGCTAGAGCGAAGAACAACCGGCGACGGCAGAGCGGCCACAGCGCACGCCGGCATTCAACCGAGCCGCGGCGCAACACCTCCTAGATAACAAAGCGTAGTGCAGAATGAGATGGCGTTGTCAGAGAAGCTTAACGCATGACACATTTTGGACACGACGATTGCGTCAGCATTCGGCTCAAACTTGACTCGAAGCCGTGCGCTGAAGCAGCACTCGTTTCCAATCTGTGTCCAGCGTTGGGCTTCTCTGATTAAGCCATCTCATTCAGAACTACGCCTTTGTCATCTAGGAGGTGTTGCGCGGCGCCCCTACTCTCTGGTTTTGTGCCAGCTGTGCGCGTGACATCGCGAAAACGAAAAGGCATGTTTTCCCGAAAATTCGGCGCAGTCTGTCAGTTTGTCAGCGCCGGGGTGAGAGGCAGACATTGACGCGTATTGACGTCACCGCTTTAGACCAATGAAAACGTCCAAGCGGCATTCTCTCCCCTACCCTCCCTTCTTCTCTGTCTCCGGTGTTGACAAAACAAAAGACACTCCTCCATTCTCCTCTACCCCCGGGTTTTCATTAAAACAAACGTTTTAATGTTAACGCATTAAAAAAAATTAGACATCCTGGTCGAGCAGTTGCTAACTGGCCCAATGACGAAGTTGTAGGTAGGTGCCGTTTATATATCCTGTGGCGCTGAAGTTGTGGTGCTGGTGGAAGACGATATGATAAATTGAAGCAGGGCCGACACCATTGGAAACAGGTGATTTATTGCGATCGTCGTAGGGCAGCAAAACGATGACGGGCACATTTCCACAAAAGCCTGCGTAGTTGTAACCGATGTCATGTTGCCTCCGATTATTCACTTGCCATTCCCCGCAAGTGAAGTCCATGATGGTGCCGGCAACACAAACAAAAAATGCCACTATACGACAAAAAAACCCCCAAAAAACTTATACATTCTGATCGAGCAGTGGCTGTGTGGTCCACTCATGCTGGCGGGGAGAGGAACAACTCGTGTTGGGCGCCGTCCGGATGCAAGAGTAGCGGCTATCAACATCCGGCTGTCCGTCTTTGCTATATTCTATAGCGCTTAACTATTTTAAGTCATTCGCTGTAAGTAAGTGCTACGAAACATAGCAAGGGCAGATACCTGGATGTTGATTACCGTTAATCTTGAAACCCACGGGCACCCGGCTCGCGTGGTTCATTCTTGGCGCCATTATGAGACGCGCGTGTAGCTCGAGACAGGTGTCTGCTTTGGCTTCGTTTCCTCTTTCTACCCTTGTATACTTTTCTTTTTGACTGGAGGACCTTTTCTTGCATTAAAAATGCAAACCCCGTCGACTAAACCTACCCATTGCCACCTGCAAGCCAAGACATCTATTTTTTACCTTGAACTCTCCAGAAATTTCCTTTGCATGCTTCTAAACTTTCCCAGTGTGTGGCGGTCTGTGTTCGTTTTGATAAGATCCTGTATTCGTTGGCACCTGCGGAAGTAGCCATATAATATTAAAAAATGATCTACATGGCTTGATGAAGAAAATGAAACACGGTTTTTCGGCCCGAGAAAATAGCCTACGCACCTCAGAAAGCTGAAACTCCTGAGAACGTGACTCCAGTGGTTCTGCTGAAATGCAAAAGAGAAAGAACATAAATATACAAGGTTCTACTTGTACAACAACAAACAAATATTTCTTTATAAGTGAAGGTCTCCCTAAGACTAATATTCATCGAGCCAAACTTGACATTGTGGGAGCATGTAGCAACAATAGTAATGAAAAAAAAAAAAACTTGCCAGCGAGAAATATTTTTTTTCGTTTATTTCTCTCAAACAAGGGGAGGAAGGGAGGTAGAGAAAAAGCTGTTATCGCAGCTTGACGAAGCCTCTACCTCCCTTTACAGTACAGCGCAAAACAGGACATCTGCCAATGCGCATGCAGAACCAAACAAATTCATAGTAAACACTTATACCAGATTTGACACGATTGAAAAAGAAGAATACTAGTTACATAAAAAAAGGACATTTTCACATTATGTTCCTCATTCATAAACGATATCACTCTCCACCAGGAGTTCTTTAACATTTCTCTTAAAAATCGGAAAGGAACACTGAAAGTTTACCTTTTCTTCAATTTTGTTTAGCAAGGAAAAAACTTGATAATCCAATTGTTGCTTGCCATAATTGGTTCTTACTTTGGGTTTTTTCCAGATATTTGTTCTCAGTGCATAATCTCAGCTAACATTCTTCGGGATTAGGTATAGCTTCTCTTTTGGATAAGCTGAAGTAATTTAAAGTAATATATTTTATTAGCCTTTAGCATAGTAAATTTTTTGAACAGTGGGTCCGTACGCAAGTCTCGCCAGTTACCCTGAAAATTGTCGAGCATGCGAAGGATTCGTTTTTGAAGGACTATTGTTTTATCATAGTTTGTCATAGTTGTGTACCCCATACTAATGCACCGTATGATATTTTTGAGTGACATAAAGAATAATATAATTCCTTTTTTAACCATGGAGGTAGTAGTTTATGAATTCTATATATACATCCTATTGATTTAGATAGTTCAGAACAAAGTTTTTGTATATGCGTCGACCAGTTGAAATCTTCATTGAACCATATGCCTAGGAATTTTTGATCTTTGACCTGCTCTAAAGGTATTCCATCAAAATTAATCAATATAGAAGTTTTGTCTTGCTTGTTAATTGGACGAAATAGTATGTACTTAGTTTTTTTAGCATTAAGTTGTAATTTGTTACGCTTAAGCCAGTTAGCCAGCCTCTCCAAATATTCGTTGGCCAATATTTTTAATGTATCTTTAGACCGTGCTTTAAAGAATGCGTTCGTGTCATCTGCGTACATAATGAGTTCTGGGGACTCCTGCATGTTTGCCATATCATTTACATAGATAAGAAATAACAGAGGGCCTAAAATGGATCCCTGCGGCACTCCGTGTCGAACTTCTAACTTGTCAGAGTCTGATTTATCTAAATGCACATATTGATATCGATTATTTAAATAACTTTCAATTAGTTTTAATGCCACGCCACGTATCCCATAATATTGAGGCTTAATCAGTAAGATATTGTGCTGTATTGTGTCAAAAGCCTTTGTAAAGTCTAAAAACAAACCTAATGTATAAAATTTATCTTCAATATTCCTGATAATTTTGTCTTTTATGTGAAGTAGAGCTTGTTCTGTAGATTTTTGCTTTTGAAATCCATATTGTGCCTCATTTATTACATTATACTTACAAAAAAATGCCTCTAATCTAGTATAAATTACATTTTCAAATATTTTGGAAAAGATTGGCAGAATGGAAATCGGTCGATAGTTGTACAAACTATTTTTTTCCCCGCCTTTAAATATTGGGCTAATTCTGGCAGTTTTTAACGCGTTCGGAAATATTCCTGTTAATAGCATCCTATTTGTTATGTATGACAGAATGTGACTAAGTGATTGTGAGACGTGTTTCACTGGAACCGATTTAAAACCGTCAATACCGGCGGCAACGTTATTTTTTAATGTTTTAATCAGTATTTCAATTTCGACCGGCGTAGTTGGTTTAAACATTATAGAATTCAGCAAAGGCTTTGTTCCGTCAACGACGAAATCGCCCGCGTCATTTTCATCACTTTCACCCACACTGACAAAATGTGCATTAAAAATATTTGCAAGATCTTTCCCTTCAAACTTCTTATTATCGATAATAATTTCATCTATACACGCGAAAGAAGATTTCCTATTTGTGATATCATTCACTGCGTTCCATATCTTTCTCGGCTCGTTTCTTATATTGTTGAACATATTCTGATGATACTCACGTTTTGCTTTTTTTATATCGGCTGTTAATTTACTTTCTTTCTTTTAAACCGAATCAGAAGTTGCTGGTCACGTGTTTTGACGAAGTCATGGTACATATTGTTTTTTTCATTTATTCTTTTATAAAGACATTCCGTTATCCATGGCTTCCTCACTTTCTGCTTTTTATTTTTGGATTGTATTAGGGGGAATGCGTTGTCATAGCATATTTTAAAGATCTTTGAGAAGTGATTATATGCCACATCAGGATTCGCTTCTTCGTAAACGCTGCTCCAGTCGGCACTGTCAATCAAGGCAGAAAAGTGGGAGAGAGTTTGTTCATTTATTTTGCGGTAGGAAAAAGTATTTTGTTTGTTCACTCTTTTTTTTGACAAGGAAGTTAAAATGAATATAGGAAGGTGGTCACTAATATCACTGGAAAAAACCCCAGAACTGAAGTCAGTGTCGCGTATATTAGTTATACATAAGTCGAGTAAAGATGCACAGCCCGAAGAAATCCTGGTGGGTAGTGCTATCGTATTTGTACATCCGAAGGATGTTATAATATCAGACAGTTCTGCGGCGGCAGTATTTTTTAAGTTCATGTCAATATTTACGTCACCCATGATAATAAACGGTAGTTGGTAGTTAGCAAGAAAAATAAACAAGTTTTCCAAAAAATTAAAAAATCACCTTTATCTCCTGTTGGTGGTCTATACATAACAACAATCACTGCATTTCTTATACACAGAACCAAACATTCAACATGAGAATTAATAACTGAAAATTCTTTAACAACGTGGTAGGATATGTTTTCCTTAACATAAATCGCAACGCCACCTCCTCGCTTTTGCGTTCTTGCAAGGCTTTCACATTTGTAGCCTTCAAAATATGGCGCCTGGTCACTTTCCGTAAGCCATGTTTCTGTCTCACAACTTCATAAACACAAATGCTACAGGCGTCCACAATGTAATATTCTGGTTTGATGCATATTAGGCTTAGGTAAACCTAAATATATATATATATATATATATATATATATATATATATATATATATATATATATATATATATATATATATATATATTACGGTATCTTTTGATCCTCGCAACTCTACGCTCTCAAATTTTTACATTTCGTCACCACCGCTGGCGTCCCGTTCTCACGTAGTTTCAGTTAACTGCGATGCGAAGTTTATTCTTAAATTATCCACTTTAAAGAGCCGACAATGATACTTCGAGTGTACTAACATTGTGATTAAAATAGACGTTCCTTGACTTGAAAAAAAATTCAAGTGTCTTGAAAGTGTGCTGAAATATCACTTCGACTGGATCCGAGTCCTAGTCGCACAATGACGTAGCCATCCTGTCCAATACATTCCCAGAGCACGTGACCAAGTAATGGTGGAGAAACGATAGTGCGGACGTTCGATAATGGTCTATTGCCGCTTTAAAACAAATGGTCATTAGATATTCCACAGTCTAATTCCACCTGATACTTTCCTGAAAATATTGCGTTTTTCGCGAAAAAGAACATTAAATAGGCTTGAGCGTTTCTATAGACGTTCACAGAACCTGCACGAACAAAGTTAACTCTGCAATATTCTAGCAGTCTTGGGCTACGCATTCTAGAGTACGGCATTGTTCATGTTTAGACTACATTCGAGAGTGTGTACACATACGCTCACACCCAGTACTTCACAAATAGAGTTATTACAATAAACGCTAGAGGCTCAGCTGGCGCTAGTGTCTACGGGACTTCCGGTTGCAAATTGAAGCAGACAGCATGCAGTCTACATTTCCAGCCTCCCTGTGTATTCCTATGGGAAAACGCGCGTGCATTTTGTCTCTTCGCCGGAAAATAACATGAATAACTTTTGTCATTTCGGTTGTACCGGATAGTATGTACCTTTATTGGTATTGTGAAAGTGTAATTGCTTTAGTTACAGCATTTTTCTTTACCACTGAACGATGTTAAACTTCGCTCTATTTCAGGCCCAAACCTCTGTTTCAAGGAAGGTATGTGAAAACGAGCGACGATTCTAAGCAAACTTACGATCGAAAGGAATTTAGTGTGTGTTCAAGGTTCGCTAGCATTTCGGTGGTGCTTATATATTGCTAATATGCCCGTCCTGTCATTAGATGAAAATGACTCCGTCGTGCATCTTTACGATCGCTTAAAGAAACATTCGAACGCAAAAAAATAAAGCACGCGAGCTACGAAAGGTATGTCTTTTGATTATTTCCCATGTCGGGCAGTTTTCATAGGGCACCTGCTCTCTGGCTCCCTTATTTGCAAAGATTTGGAGCGTGTGGGTGATGATTTGAACCCAGCAACAAGCATCTTCGCAGTACTTATTTCTTGCAAATCTGACTATATTACGTGGCTTTCAATTTATTTTGATCGTCTGCATGCACAAGGAGTTACTTATCCAGTGTTACTGCGTAGTTCTTGCCGTCTCTCTTGGTTTTCCACATGTCCTTCGTTCGTTTGGCACGTATATCCCCCATGTGGGAAAGCGTCGACGCCGTGTTCGCGCTAACAGTGTCCGACAGTGCACATAAATACACGTACGAAGCGGTTTTAACACCGTTTTTCATGCCACGAATTTCAAATAAAAATGCTGTAACTGACCAATTATTTCGTCTGCGTGACTGAGAAATGCTCCAATGTGCCTAGCACGTACAAATTATTCGTGATATTTGCTCTTATAATCGAGCGCAGAGAGAAAATGCACTCGCTTTTTCCCATAGGAATACATTACCGGAAGTCAAATTTAGACTGCTTGCTGTCTGCTTCAAAATGCAACAGCACACTAGCGCCAGCTGAGCCTCTAGCGTTTATTGTAATAACTCTATGACTTCACATATAATTTCATCACAAATCAATGTTGCTGCAACAACTCTCTTATCGTCGTGTCGGCAGGTGCTTTTTATTGGATCACCAATTTTCGTAGAAAAACTGTAACTGCTATATCGATACCACGAACACTCGAAACGTATCGGGCTTTTTAAGATAACCTTCCCGATCATGTAGCAATATTTACCATTTTCTATTTCGTTTTTGTTCTTTACTTGCAGGGATTACCTACCAGAAGGCCTGCCTACAACGAGGTCACAGCTAACTGCTCCACCAATTTCCTCAAATTTTCGAAGCTCCACTTTGTGTTTGAATATTTATTTCCTTATTATTTATTCATTCGAGATACCTCAAAGCCCTATTTGGCAAAACACAAAATGGGCATTATAATTGTAAATAATAACTGAAAAAAACGCAGCCGATATCAGTGCACATAAATTTAGAATAAACTGCTCACACGAGATATTAAAGTAAAAAAAATAGACATATTCACATAATCCCAGCGCTTGAAAGAAGTAGATTATTCGCAGGTACACGGACATGAGATTTATTACTTGCTCAAAAATTTTTTTGAAAAAGCCAGATAGTATTCAATAGAATAAAACGTTATTATTAATTACGCAGTGAACAAGGTTACTGACTCTGGATGGAAAAGCCCCAGATGTGAAAAGCAAAAACACAGGTTCAGGAAGATCGTTCCAGAGATGGATATCGTTTCATTACCCCGTGCAGAATCAGCTTGCAGCTGCGCTGAAAAGTGGGGATTCCCCAGGCGCAATGACGTCAAGATAGTGACGCATTTGAGACGGATCCCCGCTCACGTCTCCGAGACAATATGGCCGACTACACAGTGCTCACTCTGACGTCACGGCGTGTTGTCTGCCACTCATTTTGGAGTGAAAGCGCGCCGTCAATTACTTGCTTCTCAAGATAGCGTGAACACTGAGAACACCACTGTTCGAGCCTTATCGTACATGCAAATGAAAACACTTCCTCGGCGTTCGCTTCAGGAACACCTGGGAGGTGGAATGCCGATAACAAAAATTCCGTGCGTTCACCTCATCCCGTAGCTCGTATCAAGGCGATGAATGTTTATCTCGCGGGTATGCGCTGCGGAAAATGTTCGTTCCTCCTACACTCAGTTTACCTTTATTTCCGACAGCAGTCGATGACCCTGTTTAACAGATCCAATGAAACTGTCCCAAAGGTGAATTAGAACGCCACTCATTGACTTGTGTATTTGCTGTAACGGCAAAACCAATCACTCAGAAAAACAAAGCACAGGATCGCTGGGAATTCAAGTAGCGTGATTGGTTTTCCCCGTGATAAACAACGCTCAATGCCGGGGAGTGTCGTGACAGTGCACTTTTAGCGTGCCTTTATTGGCTGGGTCGGATCGGATCGTCGGATGTATTTGAAGGGGTTATGAAAGGAAATGTATATGCCGGATTTTAATTTTCTTGCGTTCGTTAAACCACAAAGACTTTGATTCCTAACGGTTTCGGCGAAATATTGCGCTTGTATTCTATGAACCTTGTTTAAAAATAGTGCATTTTTGACTTTTGTTACACTGAGTTATATAATGTAAGCTGGCGGTTCAACTGGCGCTAGTGTGCTGTTCCAAATGAAAGCAGGCAGCAAGCAGTGAGAAATCGACTTACGTTGTTTAATTTTTTCCTCGAAAAGTGGGTGCATTTCTTCTTGGTGCTGGATTTAAAAAGTAAATATTACAAATAACTATAATGAGTAAATGGCTTAAAACATTTTTCAATCACGTAGACAAAAAAGGTTGATGAGTTAGTGTTTTCTTTTAATATAACGTCATTAAACTCAGCGTTAAAAGCTCCGCACATGGATTTATGTTTACTGTCGGACACTGTTAGCGCGAACACGGCATCGGCGCTTTTCAGTGTCTATTCAGTGTGGGGGATTTCCGTGCCACACGAACCAAGCACATATGCAAAACCAAAACAGACGACAAAAACTACGCAGTAACACTGAATCGGTAACTACCTGTCCATGTAAGACGACCAAAATAAATTGAAGGCCGAGTAATATCGCACCGTATCAATAAACACGTATTGCTTTCTTCTCTCTTATCATGCATATGTGCAAAGATGCTTGTTCTGCGAAATCTTTAGAAACAGGAAGAAGCCAGAAAACAGGTGCCTGTTAAAACATGCCCGGCATTGGAAATAATTAAAATAGATTACTGGTTGGAACTGAGCTATTCGGTTCATGTTCTTGGGGGATGCCAGCTGAACTAATAAATAAAAAAATGACAACCGCCAGCATCCCATTTATGGCTAGAAAGTATTACGAAAATACACGCTCACGCTTTGTTCCTAAAAGGATTCTACTTTCTGTGGAAATTCAGTTCTTGGGGCAATCTTCTGTTGTAAAACACACTTAATCACGCTCAACTTGGTTGGGGAGGACCACAACAAGAAAACTTGTTGTGGTTCCTTCATAACCACGCACTTTCTCTTCAGAGTGGCAAGGCTGCATGCTGTTACTACCCCTGCTCGTGTCCCCTCTCGAACAGCTTTGAAGCAAATACCCAGCTGATTTTCCCTGAAAGCAACACTCCGCACCAGCTCGAGCTTTTCGATAAGCACTCAGTACTGGGGCTGCTGGTGCGGACGGCTCCATTCAAACACGGCGAGTGTTTGCAAGATTCCAATGGAACCATCTTGTAGGTCATCTACACAGTTAATTCTCTAAGGCATGCAATAGCTCCCCAAGTGCCGGAGAATCCGTTACACTGAAAACGGTGGTATTACTTCACTTGTGGCAGCAGGACTCCCAGGTGATTCTCCAACACAACCTCCATCCTAATGTTGATGCCGCAGCAACACTTACGTCGGTAAACAACTACGCCGCCAGGGAGCACCACCCCAGTCCCACCCATAGTCTGCCGACCGATCAACCTTTCAAGAAATTTCCTTCCTTCAGGCATCTCTATCCTCTGTGCCCAGAGAACAAGGTTCTGCCACAAAATAAAAGTTATGGCAATCTACTCAGCGTCAGAGAGTGTCCCTGCAAAGTAGTTGAGGAGGATGGCATTCTGCTCTTCAAACGGAAGGCAGGACGTCGCCCATAGCGGTCCCCAAGTTTCCACACAGTCCGTCAGGTGAAGCAGCTGGTGAACATTGTACGAAACATTGGTTTCGCTGTACAATGTCCCCATCTGCACTACAAACTTCTCTAGCAGAGCCCGAGCCTCCATGAGGTCACACTCTGAAATATCGATCGTCTTCCAGCAACAGTTACAACCTATACGAAAGTAATGAGAAGTGCCTACAAAGGTTGGTGGCAAAATGGGCTTCAGCACGATGTAACCATAGAAAGGCAACAGTGCCTGCAACTCCGATGCTTTCCTATAAGCTCGGTCCTCAAACTTCCTTGGAGTGCTGGTAATCTCTGTCGGAGGGCAGAGAGCCAAAAGCAAACTGTTCAGTTGTGGCAGCTTTGTTCAAATATACCAGGGACAGTCATGGCACTCGTTCTCTAGCCACAGTTTAAGTAACTAGCGTATTGCACAAGACATGCAGAGTGTTGGTAGTCTGGGATAAAACCGTCTACCACATCAAATCGAGGAAGGGTCATTGCAATACAAGGGCCTTTTCACTCCATTGGCAGGCACTGAAGAGGTACACCTTGTTGCCTCTTCCAGATGCTTGAGAGCTGTCCTGTGCTCTGGAGGAGGGTCCAAGTACTCACAACTGGAACCCCCTGGTGGTAACACCAACCGCAGCCATAAAAGCCGTTAAACAGTTTACAGTTCCGCACTGCAGAGCGAGCAATGGCGTCCACCGAGCATGCAGCTGCGAACACTCTTATGTGAGCCGTTGTTCCATCTTTCACGCAGAGAAATCCTGTAAAATCTCTTGCAGTTCCTTCGTAAAGGGTGTCAGGAGAGTAGTCATGTTTGGCAAAACGCAAACCACAGGACAGGCGTCAACATATTCTGTTTCCGTACTGCAGGGTTCAATTGAAGAATTTCGCCGTGAAGAGGCCACATATCGAAGCTTGATTTCTCAAACACACTGGTTCCATCTGTATTCCAGAGCAGGGGGATATCACGAGTTGAGAAATCAGCTGACAGTCTGGCATGTTTAATGCCATCCATTACATCTCTAATCGTGTTCCCAGCTCTGTTGCTTTGTGGAAGCCATTTGAGGTATTGTTGTGCAAGGATCCGATCGATTTGCTCTTTCAGAGGCATCACAAGAACGAAAGGGCCAGACACCATATCTACATTGCGTTCACAGTTTTCGCAATGAGCCTGGCCCTCAGGAGTTGATTTGCCGAAGTACCCTGGAAAATGCATGCAGTAAAAATGCTTCTCTGTACCAGGGAGGTCAGCTCCAAATGTCTCCAGAAGAAGGTGCTTTGATGTTGGTGCACGACCTGGGGTTATGATGCTTTGCATATCCAAGAGATCTGCGATATATTGATCGCTTACCCTGTGCCGCATCACATAAGCCATGAGAAGGGCTACAATTTGTTTCTTTCGTCGCCGAAACCTTAGGATAAAAAAAATTAAATTCACAAGTATTAGACACAAAACACCTTGCTCTTACTGAATTTACACAGATTACATTATTATGAGAGGACTAAATTGTGTGATTCATTAAACCTAAAATGTGCAAATAGTACATCTTTGTGGTGCCAAGTGTGCAATATATGAATCATCAGCATTTTGGATGCTAAAGGTGAGGTGATCTATCTCAAAGTAAAAAAGCCAAATTTTGATTAATATGACACTGTGTTGATGATAACTATCTGCCTGCATGGCACGGACAGGCAACATTAAGAGCACAAGGTTACAAATATTTTATTCAGGACTGCAAGGCAGTGATTCAACATCCCAATTAATCATTATACATGATTTGTAGTATTTTGTAGGTTTGACGACTAGTCCTAAACTTTTTATTTCTTCTCCTCAGGACTCTCTGGAGTTTTCTTTGTCGCCAGTATGTAATAAGATGACCATAAGACAACATGGCCCCTATTTATGCTACCGTCATGTTACATTTAATTATATTCATTCCACAGAAAAACAATGCCTAAAGTTAGTTGTCAACTACAATGATTCAAGATCAAGCACACAAATTATAGACGAGTGTGGTCACAAAAGACAAGGCTTATTTCTCTCTATTTAATTAGACTGCTCATTCACTAGTCGGATGCTTTTACAATTTTGTGCACTATTAGCGTTGCAACATCAATGCTATTATTCTTTTGCTCAAATCCTTGTGTACTGGACCGATAGACTATATTTCTTTGCACATTTGACCGAAATGCTCTGTTCAAAGTAGCTGTCCAGTTAGCTTTAGAACTAATATGGCATTTACTGCTTTCTAAACGACCAGTGATCTGTTCTGCCTCTGCTCTCATGCTCAAAAGGTGCACATGACCAATTAATATTCTGCAGCCTTCATGTCCGTCCAGCTTCAGCTAAGACTGCCCTCCTGACTGCAATCAGCCGCGTCCCCCTCTCGACACGTTGGGGATATGATGCCCTATCAGCAAACATACCGCCCTCGGTAACCTTTTGACGCGTGCGTCATGCCGTCATAACTGTAGTCCACTGGAGGCAGACGGCAGGGCTCGAGACATGTTGTGACGTTTAGTACTATATTCGAGCAGACCTGCAGCGGGATAGTAACTTGTGCAAAAAAACTGACGCTGCAACAAAGCATCCCAACAGCGGCAAGCAGCTGGGTAAATAAATTTGTAAGCTTTTTACACCATCAAATGTTTTGCGAGCTGTTGTATAGACCAAGTCCAAAAGCAGTGCAACAAACGAATAAGGAGCTGAAAGTGCTAAATTGCATTTGCGTTGAATCAGGGACACTTTGTACATACCGCTTTAAAATCAAACTTTGTACACATTTCTCTTTGAGTACTGCTATAATTGTTCAAAAAAATATTGTTTCGTTGCTGAACTAAAAAGTGTAGTTGCAAGCATGAAGTGCTTTGAACGTCACCACCCGGGGAATCGAGCATCTTTGAATGGCGTGCGGTGATGGCCCGCTTGGTTTTAGTCTCACAATCTGCTAATTTCCTGCAGAGACCGGGCTCAAATGAGCTACTCTTGTCATTTATTTCACGCAGGCCTGGTCTCATATACCGCTGAGTGACAACTCTTCTTTCCGACACAACACAGAGTCTAGAGCAGGGCTACATTTCTCAAAAACGATGCCGGCCAAAATTAGTTTTACTGGGTACGGTCAGGACGCACCTTTTGAAACTTGTATATTCTTGCTAGAGACAGGTTTTCAATATCTGGCATCTTTGAATTGGTTGTACTTTTTAGGAGAAAAACTTAACCACTCTTGATTAATTTGTTTACCGTCCTGGTCAATTTTCCTTTTCAGACTGCGCTCATGATCCCAATTATAAAAAAACTAGCTTTTTCTGAACGTAGGAATCTATCTGGTAGACTTTTCTTCTGTATTCGATATTCGTGATATTCTTCTGCTGCCATTTTCCCTTTTTAAATATAAGAAAAACATGTACAAACTAAAATAAGATAGCAGTTATTTCTGAAACTTTGACAACCGGTTCGGATCATTAGCCTTCCATTCAGAGTAGAGGATAAGCGTTCGGCGATGCGTACTTTATTTTGCGGTAAATATAACCTTGTGAATTTTTTGGGGGATACTCTGTAGTACAAGTAGGCAAATGGTTTGGTTGGACGTTTAAACTGGACCCTAACGGATCTTATCCAACTTACTGTTCTCGAAATGAGCCCGTTGAAAGAAGCCATTTTGGATTATTGGGTTGTGTGCTGGGATATGCCTCATGCAACCACCAGAGTGCCTCCCGCAGGGCTGCCTCACGGTCGCCAACCCAGAACCCGCGTCGATATCATTAGTCTTATATCGAGGAACGTTTTTGAGCAGCAAGCAAAGGCAATAAATAGGCTACGAGGTCGTGTTGAGCGAAACACGATCTACAAGGTGCATGGACGTGAAAAGGACTTCAGATGCCCCGAAGTTCAAGGAGTTGAACTACGTGAGGGCTCGCAAGACCCAAAGCCGAACCAATGAGGAGCTTTCCTACCCCCAGCCGCTCACGCTCTTCGAAACGCTCGGTTCACGGCCAGTTCGCCTGGAGCACGGGCGGTACTGTGACGCTTAGAACCTCGAGTCATATACCAGGGGATGTCTAACTGAAAAGACGCAGCGACTCCAAACCTTCGTCCCGAACTCTGGTCGAAACATATGCTAACCTACACCTGGACGCGTCGGTGCCCGCGCAAACTTCTGGAGGAACTGCCCGAGGGACACAAATCGAACCGCCATCAGCATACAGAAACCGCCGACAAGGCAACGAAATCTTGCGCGTTTTCAGAGCTATTTCATGTAAACTGAATATAACTATAGATCTTTGCAAAAACCGCCTTCTGTGCCCCGCCATCTTTCTCTGCTTGGCTGGGGAACGCCTTTGGGCATGAGCTATAGCTCTGCTCTGCGGTATATCAGACGCTGCGCATGCGTCCACGGCCCAGCGAATCAGCATTTTTCATTGGGGTGATAAGTCCCGGAAAGGTGTATAGTTTCACTTTCAACTTACTAATTTAATTGGGAAATTTGAAGAAGGCAATGATGAGTTGTTCTGATGCTAATAACATTGGTCATTTGTAAATATATGAGTTTGATCTTTAGAATTACTTGAACACGAAGAAAGGACAGGAGAGAACAAACAGCTGACTACCAGCAGGGTTTTAGTGTAAACTTCTTCCTATGCGCCTTTTCTTCTTTATTTAGAGTCTAAAGTATAGCGCGACAACCTGTTACATAAATAAACCCATTACACAAATAAAAATTCCTACCAATATTTACACTTACACAAATTACACAGAGCAATTAAACAGAAATCCCTAAAATTATCGTTTTAAAACTAACCCGCCACAAGCTCGTGTTGTTGTTCGGGCGTGCCATTTCGTAGGTATTGTATTTTTGTGAACGGTGATTGATGGGGTGCTGATGCAATATTCGACGTGTTCCTCGATAGCGAGCGCCTCGTGCATCTCACGTGGATGAGGACTATTATTACGGGCAAGAATAGCTGCGGACTTAAACGCTGCACTGCACTGGCATGTCCTGCAATGAGCTGCCAGATGTCCTGCCGCCGTTCTCTTAAAGAATAACTGCAAAAAAAGTTTTTCTTCTTTTAAACAGCCTAGTTGGGACAAATTTGCAACGAAACATATAGCGCAAAAAAAAACTAATTTAAGCAATATTTGCGTTACAGGACGTAATTTAGTCGGAATCACAACCTCGCCAGATTTAAAGCTCCCTCTCTTTCGCCGCGCGCGGAGGAGAAGTACGCTCGCCCCTCGATCTTGGATTTGCTGTTGGATTGACTTGGCTGCGGAGTTGGACGTACGCAGCTTCTCTTTTCCGGTGTGTCTTGTGTGCGTACCACTGTCCACAGTCTTCTGTAGCTTCTGTGTCCTCGCGCAAAATGGATCCTGAATTGAAGCGTCAACTTCTGGGCCACTGCGAGCAACTGGGTCTTCGGCCATACGAAGATACGGCGCGGAGGACGGCTGCCAACAACGAAGACGGCGCACCGCCCGAGCCTCTCGAGCCTTGGGCGCGCTTGGGCGACACCCGCTGGTAATTGAACTCCAGCTGTTATTTGTTAGGCGGGACAAAGGACTGCGTCGCTGCTACTTTCTCGCGCCAGAAGTCGCATGCTTTGACGAATTGGCCACTGAATGGCTCGGGTGTTACCCAATCGCCTCGATTTTCCAAGACTGAAAGAAAAAGTTAGTCCACTGCTGCTATTTACTTTTGCGATATTACATGCAACCAGGTGCCGCTTCGGCCGCTGCCAGCTACTGCCGAAGGCCCGCGAGTGCGTCTGCTGCCTGGAGGTTTCGAAGGTTGCCTCCAAGGCTGGTAACCGCTTCATCACGGATCGCGCCGACTTTTTCTGCGGCATCCTAAACACAGTCGTGCTCCAGATGCCCTACCGGATGAGGGCCATGGAGCTAAACGACATATAGCTCATCAAACAGAGGAGCACCCATAAGTATGGCCTTTTAAAGACCACGTCGTGTTGGATGTTGTAAACCAGAAAAGAAGTTGATGTATTTTTACTACATTATTAGGCGTGACATAGTAAGCAGATGCTAAGGCATGACTGACTTGTAGCTGTGATTGTAATTATGACCTTGCTGGAAATGGGGGCCTGGTTGTCTGGTGCATAGACAATTGGCAAAAGCAGCGATACTAGTTCACATTATGTGCATATTGTTACAATCTGAGGTGATAAGTTAATTTTACTGTGGGTTGATTTATTGCATATACAGGGTGAAACAAGGAGACGGCAGGCTATTTAAATCGACCGAAAATTAGGTTTCTTAACCTATCACGCTACGACTTTGTGCCGCGTTGCCCACATATGGTGCATTTTTTTTGTGTAAAATTTGCAAAGAGAAAAGTTACCCGAGGAAAAAGTAAAGAAAGAAAAAGGCTTAGCTCCTACGGAAACGCAGCGACGCCACCGGTCTGCAAACAACACGGCGCCGTTTCGCACGGGAGACAAGAGATGGCGCAAGCGGTCGCGACGCCAACTGCCGCCAACGAACGAGCAGACGACGCCGAGAGCCGGCGTGTTTAGCAGACAAGGAACTGCAGTTCCTTGTTGTTACCGCGCCTGTTTTTGTTTCTGCGACTGTCGCCACCTGCGGAACGCGAGCCGCTTTTGAGTCGAAAGGATCGTCTGCTAAAGTGCCGACTCTCGGCGCCGTATGCTCGTTCGTTGGCGGCGCTCTCAACTGCCATTGAGTAAACGAAAGTTGACTCAATCGAGATCGGCCTGAGTTACACGGCAGCGCCAGCTGTCATCGAGCCGGTAATGATAGTTGAGTTCAAGTGAGCTACCCTTCCTTAGTTCAACTGAACGGACTTTCCCAACGGAGGTAAAATGGCACCTGTCCGTGGGACCGCTACCCCCAACCATCGTTTGCGAGGCACTTACTGTTTAGGAATGCAGGGGGAGGCGTCTAGAAAGAATCATAGCAGCGAAATATCCGGGAAGGAATAGGTTTAGGCGTCCGAAATGCCGTTAAAACGGTCACGGCGAGCCGGCAAGTAACCAAACGAGCAAAGATGGCGGCGGGATCATCTGTACAAATCGACAAATAGTAATGGGTGCACCCATTGTAGCGGGTGGTAGCTTGACCCACCTTGCCTCAAATATGCGCACCCTAGCCCTGAATTTGCGTTGGTACTCATGTAAACGCCACTAAAACAAAAAAGGTATTCAACATATTGTACAAAATACTTATAATAAATAAAAGGTGTGTCTCTGAGTAAATTACCATAACAAATAAACTGATCACGTGGCACAGGAACTATTTTCGTTATAGCTTCAACTGGGTTCTAGAGAGCCGTGTAGCACCATCTCAGTTCAGTTCAGTTCAATCACAGTTGGGGCCGATGACTGTGACTGAACTCAACGACAGTTCAAAGCGCCTCTGTAACTGGGGCATATGTTACTTACTGATATAAAAGCAAACTAAAATCCGAAAAGCTAATTCACAAGTTTATAAGACTTAAAGAGGTGTTCGCAGGGTCTTGGCTTGAACACAACAGGCATAACTTCGACCTTGTACTGCACATGTCTATCATGCTAATATCGAAAAAGCACTACATTAATTATGTTTTTTATTAAATATTGTTTTCAGAATCGGCTGCAGGCAACCGTGTCACGAATGGTGGTTCAAATAGAAGAGTTGTTTACCTAGCTTCCATTCCTTCTGGCGTAGAAGCCCAGAGACTTGGAGGCGAACCCGATGAGTACGCTGTGGAAAGCTTCCACGGAGTATGTCTAAGACCCGAGGGACAGATGCCTGATGTCCTTGAGGTGTAGCGGGCTTGAAACAATATTTCGGAGCTTGTTGTAGGCTGGGGTTCCTGGAATAAGCACACAGATACGATGGACGCCATTCAGAAGTAATTTCATTGATCCTACATCAGAATCGCAGGAGGGGTGTACTGGACAAGGGACGGCGAAATGAATTTAACCACAGCCAACCATGCACGGCCAGGAAGTGGCTGGCGCAGGCACTCGCTGTACGGTCCGTCGGGGCCATCGTGCTTGTCCATCGCATGGCTCAGCAAGCTGAGCCACATTCTTACCAGGAGTGGGCCGTTGCTATCACCCAGCGCTGCACAGTAGTACAGGTAGTTGGTTATGGGCTGCACCCACACCTGCAGTTCCTTGGACTCGCCCTTCGGGCTCGCTGCTTGGAGCTTCTTCTTCAAGCCTTGAAAAGTGTACAATTGTTACCTATACGTCAGAAGTGTCCACTGCCATATGGAATTTGTCGGGTGGTCGGGTATGGCCGTGGCTATTTCAATGTCTGTGAACAAACTAAGCCTACATTTTTACAGAAGACATGGAAATAGCTTTTAATTAATCTTTTGACAGCTTCAGGTATCATGTCAGCTTTTACGCTCTTTGCAAGGCGCTGCGCTTCACAAGTTCTACCTGAAAAAAATTATTCTCTGTTCGACGTGTGTGGTATGTGCTCAATAGTTCAATGTGTGTGGTTTGTGCTCCAGAGTTCGACGGGTGACGGGTAATGGATTTCGAACTGTTGTTCTCTGGTAAATTTAAGAAACAAAGTTTAATTTGAGTATCGTCTTACTCTGCATGTAAGCAAGGTTGTTCTTGACCGCTGTTCTGTGCAACAGACGGGGTATGGGTTTAGGCGTACAATTTTTGGTCTCGTTCTCATCCATGCGTACAATGTGACGATTCGTTGTGGTCATCAAGAGAAAATGGGCTTCGAGCTCAGGTAAGACACGTCAACCGCCGAGATTCTGTGCAGAACTTCTTTTTTTTTAATCTTCTTTCCTCGCGCTTGCACGCGCGGCACCGGAGGTCGCACGAGCCGCACGGGTCATCTTTTGTGGCTCGTCCCCTGTCTGGGTTTTAGAAAGTGTCAACCTGACAGTGCGCTTTTATGCCCGTGTCCCGCTAGAGCGACAGACAGAAACAAAAGACAGCGACAAGACCCAACCAGAGTCTTTCGCGATTTGAGAGGCTTTGTAGAATAAAGGAGGCTATGCTCAAACACGAGCATCATCCACGTGAGGGTATCTTTGACAGAGCTCGCAATCGCTCGTGCTTGCTTCACGAGCACTGAGCGACTGAACACCTGCCAGACGTACCATCGCTAGCAAGCTGCATGGGTTTGAGGCTTGTGACTGTCTTTTGTTTCTGTCTGTCGCTCTAGTGGGACACGGGCATTATGCGACAAAGACAAAACAACATTAAACAAATAGTGAGCTCTGAGATATGCACGCGAGTGAATAAAAATGTACATACACGATGCTAAATAAGAGGACACCCTATAGACAAGGGTACATGCTATAAATTCCAAAAAGTTTAGTCCTCGGGTAGAAGCTGTGCAAATTCAGCAATTGATGTAAGATACAGCTTCAGTTTCTCCACGTGCGCTACATCGCGGCCAATACCGTTCTATGAGTTCTATCTTGTAGTTCATAAAGAGAAAGACGGCTCAAAATTTGGTGCGGGCCAGTGAACCGTCGTGTTGCCTTGAGCCCCACGGGTGGTGCTTCTTAATAACACGAGCTGGCCTTCTCGAAGTGATCTCCCTGCGTCCCCTGTCGAAGTAGCTCTTTTGTTTTGTTGAGCAAGCAGTGTGCGCTTGGCGGCCAGTTTCGGAGCTTGGTTCAGTCTCTCGTGAACAACAACTGAATAGTCCGATGCATCACGTGGTTCAGCAAGCTCCTGGCGGCCATAAACGACATCAGGGAGGGGGCACAGGGTCACGGCCGTAGACAGAAGAATGCGTGGCTGACGAGCGGTGTCTAGGAATCCGGTATTATAGCAGAAGACGACGTAGGGAAGGACGTCAGCCCACTTGTCGCCTCCGGCTGTTGTCAAATTAATCATCTACTTGAGCGTCTTGTTCGCCTCTTCGCAGAGGCCGTTCGCAGCAGGGTGGTACGCTGTCGTAGGTGAGTGGTGGATGCCACGGTGTTGAAGGTATGTTGATGTCGAGCGTGCCGTCATCTGAGTGCCACGAGCAGTGATAATCACTGCTTGGGCAACCGTGCTTTAAATGATTCGACGCTGGATACATTTCTCTACCGTAACCCTTCCAATGTTCCGCACGGGCTTGGCCTTAACAAATTTCGCAAGGTAGTCGATGGTGACAATGATGAATTTGTAGCCTCGAGATGTCTTAAATGATCCAACAATATCTAGCCCTACCGTGTGAAACGGGGAGTGGACTTCAATTGGTTGCAGCAATCAAGAGGTGCCGCTGACGCCATTTTCATATGTTGGCACAGATCACAAAGCGTGGCAAAGTTCTTTACGTCCCTGAAGAGTTTCGGCCATAAAAATTGTTTGCTAATAGCTTCGAAGGTGCGTCTGATGCCCATGTGTGCGCCGTACTTTGCTCCGTGAAATTCGCGCAAAACTTGGCTCTCTTCGAGTCAGGAAGGCAGACCAAAAAACGTTGATTGATGGGGCCTTGATCCCTCCTGTAAAGGACTCCGTCATGAATGACGAACTTGTGCTGTGCTCTCGCTTTTGCTGTTTTCATGTGCCAGTACTTCCGTCCAAGCCTGAAAATGTTCTTGTAGTACGAATCATCATGTTGGTCACGTGAAAGATCCTCAACCCATTGCAGGAAGGCCGAAGATATGACATAGAGAACTTTGCCACCTAGCTTCCGTGTTGACTGCTATGTCTGAGAGTGGCAATCTGGTGCTCTGTGTAAAGCTCCTGACTTGTAGATGACCTCTAAATCAAACTCTCGCAGAATGAGCGACCAGCGCAGTAAGCGTTGGTTCCCCTCCTCTGTACCGCATCACCCAGCAAAGAGCATGGTGGTCGGAAACAGCTTGAAACTTACGACCCATGAGGTACGGACGAAGCTCATTCATAGCCCACTTGACGGCAAGAGCTTCATCTCTGTTGATGTGAATTCAGACTTGGAACCTTTGAGGAGCGACTCAACTACACTCGGTCTGAAGAATCCGTCTTCGTCCTCTTGCTATAGCAATGCTCCCAGCCCAAGCTTGAAAGCGTCGGTGTGGACTTGGACGCCAAAGCGTACGTCTTCCGAAAAAGCTTGTGGGGTTATCCTTCCAGCTCCCACACCCCGAGTGACACGACACCACTTTCGATATACACAACATTTAATCACTCACATTGCTGGGTTCTCTGCCGGTCGCACCTCACAGTCTCCACACGTCCGTCCCCCGTGCAGTCCGTCACACCACCCTCCACATCCCCACCGACACTCCCAGCACCGCCGGTCTCTCCCTCGCCCCTTGTTTCCCGGCGCCAGGCCGACGGGTGCCTTTCTCCCGACGTGGGTCCCTGCCGGCTCCCTCTTCAGCCCCTCGAGGCCCTCGGGGGTCGGGCTCCGTTGAAGGGGGGCCGAGGACGTCCGCCGCCGCCACCACCCGGCCACGACATGTTCCGAGCGACCACTGAGGGTGCCGACGGCTCGCCTCGACCGCCCACGGGCGCCGGCGTCTGGTGACAATCAGGCGGCGGCAAAGCGGTCCCCACAGGCTTAAAGGGACATTTTGACACCCCCAAAAATTGTTTTCACTTTTTGCCGGGCGCTTTATTATGGTGTCGGAGGACTACCCAATTAATATTTTGCAACAGAGTAGCGTATTTTTTTAATAAAGCCAAAAAACGCAACTGCGCGAAACCGAAACCGAAACGGAGAAGTGGAGAGGATAGCGGGAGTGGCGGAAGTCACGTGGCTACACCCGACCGTGCGCTTTTTTTCTCTTTTTTTTCCCCTCGGCGTAGCAGACGACATGCGGCGTTAGCGGGCACTGTTTGCGATTCTTTTGCAGTTATGTTTGTTCCGCTCGCTGTTCTGTACTCCAAGATGAGTTGTTTTGTACATTGAGGAGTTGGAGATGAGTAGCGAGTGCCCGTGGTTAATTTTCATGATCGGCTCCGAAAAGAATACACCCAAGATGTTGCGTGAAGAGCTGGCTCACACGTCCTGCGTCCGAAAAAAAGTGGCATTGTGCGACAGAGTTTCCGAAATATCAACGGGATCGGGACCAATGGCTGGCTGCAATTCCTGTAGAACATTTACGGGCACCTCGGAAAGCGGACGCTACCTGATTTATATGCTCCTTGCATTTTGTGGAAAGTGATTACATTGAGTTCGCAGGTGTCAAAAGAAATCCCATCCCCATTTAATTCAGCGACGTTTCGTCCACAACATTTGTTTGTTAATTTTTGTTTGTTTCTTCAGTGATAATTGTAAAAAGAAAGAAATGTAAACATCAAAAAATGTCTGAAAAAAAAAAAGTGCCATCACCGGGGATCGAACCCGGTCCTGCCGCATGTGAAGCGGACGTCGTTCCCACTGAGCTACGGGGGGATCACGTGATAGGGGGATCTCTTTCCTAGTAATACTTCAGCCGGTAAATTGTAAGTTGGAAAGTTTGCTGCCGATTTTCCTCCAGCAAAAGCACTCCCGGGTCGAAGTCGGGAAGCACCACGTATTGGCGACATTCGCACCTAGTAAAGAAATCGTACGCGTGCATATTCAACTCGAAGTAGACGCGTCGTGCTTGAAGTTTGCGCGAGCGATGTCTTCAGCCACGAGAAGGGAGCGACGGCTCGGCGACGTCTTCGTGCAAGTCGGCTTGGTGGTCGGGCGTGTCGTACGGGATGAATACCAATTCTTGTGATCAGTCCCAAATTTCTCTTTTAAAGGCAGACAGAATTCGCCGGTACCGCGAACGACAGTTCTGAAGTAGAGGTCCCGCCCCTTCGTCCGCTGCCATCGCCGTCCCCGCGAGTCCCACGATACGCGAAACGACGCACGCACAGAATGCTTCCGGTTCTCTGTGGAACTTTTTTTCAATCAACGTATTTGCAGCTTTTTAGAAGCCACAAAAAATGGGTTTCATCTTTTTTTCTATTTTTAATATTGAGTGTGTGCCTTCAGTGACCAACGACTTTCATTAAATTTGGTGGTCGCATCGATACCTTTGAAAACGGCCCGTGACCACGGAAAAGAGAGTGAGCGAGACTCGAACCGGCCAGTTCTTGATCGGCGGTTTTCGGGCGGAAAGAAACCGAATTTCGAGTCGCAAATTGTGTTTTGGGTAGTTGGGCTCTCATATGTCATGTACAACTAAAAATCTCGGCGAGCATAAACACCCTGTCAGTGTCCCTTTAAGAGGTGGTTCACATAGGGCATCCTGCAGGACCCCAAACGTTGTATCTTGTTCTTCAATCCAGAGGAAGTTTGTTTCTTTCTTGAGAAGTAAGCGCAAATGAGCTGCAAGAACACTGTAATTCGGAATAAACTTCCGGAAGTAAGATGTCTGGCCTATGAAGGATTGAAGTTCCTGGACGTTGCAGGGAGCCGGAAACCTATGGACAGCTGCCAACTTGGAAGGGTCTGTAGAAACTCCATGCTTCGTGACAATGTGTCCAAGGTACTTGACTGACATACAAAAGGAAAAAAATACTTTTGTGGCTTGAACTTCAAATTCTCTTCGTGGAACCTCGAAAAAATGTTTTGCAGGTGCGTCACATGCTCGTCAATTGTCTTGATGTAGACAACACAATCGTCCATGTAGACAAGTGCGTGGTCGTACTTGCCATTCTCAACAATAGTGTGTCTACCGCACGCTGACAGGCAAACGGAGCATCCTTGAGTCCAAATGGCATCCTCAAGAACGTAAACAAGCCCCACGGAGTAAAGATTCCGTTTTCTCAACATCTTCTGGCTGCATGTCAATTTGATAAAAATAAAAAGCAGTTCCATGACAGGGAAAATTTTGCTCCCCGTCGGAGTCTGCAAGGCGGCCTCAATTCGCGGAAAGGGTATACAGTGTCTTCAGTGGCCGCGTTGATCTTTCTGTAGTCTGCGCGCATTCTTGTTGATCCGTCCTTTTTTGTGACTAAGACCAAGGGGGATGCCCATGGACTGCGCGATGGTTGCACAATCTTGGCATCGATGAGATCCTTGAGCATTGCCTTGACAATATCACTCTGCGCCGGCGACCGTCGACGTGGTCTCTGGGAGATAGGTCTCGCATTACCTGTCGGAATGGCGTGCTGGTCAAGCCGACAGTTTCCAACGTCAGTGCTGGTTCGCGCGAAGCAAGCCATGTTTTTCACAAGAAGCTCTTGAACTTTTCGAAGCTCTTCAGGTGCCAGCGTTGAACCAATGATGATTGTGACACCCTCAACTGATAGTGGTTGATGTTGATGGCCGACGATTTCCAAAGCATTTGGGCTATCCAGGCCCTCTGGCGAAGACAGGCTTGAGCAACCTAAGATGGACGCAGCTTCGTCGCCACTAAGCTCGATGTCTTCGACACTTGTGAACCCCATAGCGACTACGGCAGTAGCATCAGAAGGTAGAGCCACTGGTCGAAATGGCGGGTTAGTTAGGAGTACGTAGAACGTGCAATCGGTCTTATTAATAACCATGGGTTCAACTAGAAGGCCGTAGCGGTCGTAGAGCGATTTCGTGCCGCTCACCTCTATCTTGCGTTGATTGTCCTCGGACAGAATTCTTCAGGCGTGCTTGAACAAGCTTTCGGGAAGGCGGAGGTATCAGCTGCTCCGTAACCAAGATGACCTATGACATGTCGTAGGCGGAGGGATTGAGAAGCTATTTCCACCCCAATCGATCATGGCCTTGCACGCTCTCAGGAAATCGTCACAAAGGAGCTACTTTTCTTCCTCCAGATGTAGGACCACGATGAATGCCTGGTTCAGCGTCTGTCTGTCAGCTGTCATTGTGGCAATGACTTCGCCGAGGCTCGTGAGGGATTGACCACTTGCACCATGGAGACGGATGGAAGAAGTTTGAGTCAGAAGGTTGGCGATGGAAACGTTGATGAAACTTCTCATTGCCCCCGAATCCAAGAAAGCTGTCAGAGGCTGTCCGTTCAATTGAATCTGAATTGTTTCTGTGTCCACTGCTGCGCCACGTGGGATGCGCCGAGCTACTGATTACCTCTCGCAGGCGTCAGAGGTATCATTTTGTTGTTTCCCTGCGCCGGTGCTGCAGTGGACTCAAAGCGCTGTTGCCACACCAAAAATTATAGACGCTTTGCAGCAGCTCTGCATGGGCGCCGCCATAACTGACCTTCAGTTTTTGTTTCCTCTTATTACGTTCACTTCACTTCGTCATTGCCACAACAGGCCAGGTTGTTGCCATCTTAGATTTTATGGTGTCCTTACTTTTAGCATTCGCCTTGGTGGAGGCTCGTCAACGCCCGCTTCAGTGGCTCGGCATCTCGGTAAGACAAGTGAAGGTCGGCAATGGCGGCTGTAATCTGGCGCGTGTGTAAAGCGTCTATAGTGTTAAGGGCAGCCCACACTAGCGAGAAAACGGGCGTGGCACGCCGATCGCGACGAATGTCACGTGACAGCACAGGAGTCCTCGCGCACTCTTGAAGCATTCGAGCGAACGCATGATTTCATGCGCTCAACCGATTTTGCGGAACGCGTTTTCACCGCGATCGGCGCGCCGCGCGCGTTTTCTCGCTAGTGTGGGCGGCCCTTAAGCTCCTCCCGACACCGCGTGACGAAGTAGCCGCTCTTCTTACAATCGAGGCACAGCGGACGAACTTCAGGGTGCCGAAACGAAGAACGCCGAAAGTCCTGCGAAGCTTTTGACGTGCGTTTAGGCAACATGTGCTGCTTTTTTTTGCTTCCCGCGTGAAGAAAGAAGCTGCTGGCAATGGCCGTTGTCCGCGTTCTGACGAGGCCGCGACCGGTCCTGCTTCGAGAGCGGGAAGGATGGCGCTTTCTTGGTTGCCTGCGCAGCTTGAACTGCCTCTGCAGCTACAGTAAATGTCGGTGTCTTTGGTTGGCTGAAGATTACCTGGTCGAAGCGGAAGAATAAGTCCAAAAACTCATCCGACGAAGCAGGGAGTCTGTCAAAGTAGTGCTTTCGTGGTTTGTTAGACAGTGTTGCCAGGATAACACTAATTCCTCCACCTCCCTCTCCGGGTAGTTGCACTCGTCGATGAGCTCCAGTTTGCGGAAGTCGAAGTCTGTGCAGGACTCTCCCGAACGCTGACTTGCGCCGAATATCTTCTGTTTCGCTGCAACTTCGTTGTCCAGGTTGTAGCAACGACGGAAAGCGCTCTTCATTTGCTTCCACGTCCTTACCTTTGTTGTCTTCAGGTAATACCTCACCCGCATAAAGTCCTAAGATGGTAGCTTGAATACAAGCGATGGAATGGCCTCACTTGGTGCGAATTGAAACGTCTGGAACCAGAAATCCATCTGGTGAAACCAGGCGATGATGCCCTTCTCTAGCTGAGGAACCGAGCTGACAGCCACGTTGGTCAGCGACTTTGACGACCGGTCTGATGCGACTGCAGTGTCTGCGGCTGACTGAGCTTGAAGAGGAGCTTTTAGAGCGCAGCTCTCAGGCGCCCGTTTCTGGCTTGAGCGGCGTCGGCATAATTGCGAGCCCCCTCCCCTACCCCCCCCGCCCCCCCTCCCCGAGGACCTCGGGAGGACCTCGGGAGCACCTCGGGTTCCTTCGGGAGGACCTCGGGGAGAGGGGATCACGTGACCCCTCCTCCCCGAGATCACGTGACACCCCCTCCCCGAGGTCATGTGACCCCCCTCCGAGGTCACGTAACCTTCCCCCGAGGTCTTGTCACCCCTCCCCCCGAGGTCACCTACCCCCCTCCCCGAAGTCACGTGATACCCTCCCTCAGTACCCTTCCCTCCTCCTCTTCAAGAGCTGCGCTCTAATTCGGCGTTGCAGGGAGTTGGAAACGGCTTCCACTTTTTTAATTGCCGCACAAAAGTCGCAAAATCTTTTTTAGGGTACCTTGGGCCTCTTTTTTTTTTTTGGCGGACTCGCTTTCAGAAACGTCCTTGATAGAGCTCACGTTACGCAGCGATTCTGCCGACGAAGTGTTCCCCGTCTTTGCCTCGAGCTGATCAAGGCGATCCACGACAGGTGCCAGCAGTCCGCAGATCGAATTATCTGTTGCCTGTAGCTGTCTGTTGGTGGTGTCGTCGCAAGGGCGCGATATGTCCTCCAGCCGGTCGATCGGTTGCGCAGAGGTCGCGTTATTGAGCTCTGCTAGCTGTAGGCGTAGCTTCTCCACCTCGGTTTTCAGGACCTCCGCGTCACTGACGACTGATTGGTACGCGGCGTCCTTGGCGTCGTCATCCAGCCTTCGGAAAGCTTCGATGGAACATTCCGTCATTTTGGAGTTACCTTAAAACTTTGGACGTCCAGGCCACAGTGTTTGGTGGAGACCTAGTGGAAGTGAGCGCCGTCCCCACATAGGTTGTTACGTGGATTTCCTGGAGACCCGGGTTCCAGTTCGGGCGCGATATGTGACGATTCGTTGTGGTCGTCAAGAGAAAATGGGCTTTGAGCTCAGGAAAGACACGTCAACCGCCGAGATTCCGTGCAGAACGTCTTTGTTTTTATTTTTTATCTCCATTCCTCGCGCTCGCCCGCGCGGCAGCGGAGCTCGCACGTGCCGCACGGGTCGTCTTTTGCAGCTCGTCACTCTTCGGGTATCATGTCAGCTTTTACGCTCTTTGCAAGGCGCGGTGCTTCACAATTCTACCTGAAAAAAAAAACTCATTCTCTGTTCGACGTGCGTGGTGTGTGCTCAATAGTTCAATGTGTACGGTTTCTGCTCTAGAGTTCGACGAGTGGCGGGTGGTAGAGTTTGAACTGTTCTCTCGCATATTTAAGAAACAAAGTTTAATTTGAGTATCGTCTTATTCTGTATGTAAGCAAGGTATTTTATGACCAGTGTTCTGTGCAACAGACTGGGTATGGGTTCACACGTACAATGTTTGTTCTGGTTCTCATTCACGTAGCAGCACCCAGGAGACACTATTTACGATGGTGACTCACAATTGCTGTGAAATAATTTATGAAAAGCAACGTTTGATTATCTCTATACTAATGCCCAGTCTTGATGCGAACCACATTTCAAAGCTTCCGTTTCGCTGTCTGTAAGCAAAGTGTTCGACAATGCCGTTGGCGTACAGGTCGTATACAGAATCTTTTGTGTCCGAAAACGCATATTTTTATTGTATCAAATCCTTTGAAATGGTTATCTCCTCTAATTCTATCACATCCAGTAAGAACGTCAATATTTCTACGAAGGGCGTCAAAATAATAAAGAAACTATTTTGACGGGTGCACGTCCTTTGGAATCATCGTCATACACATAAAAGTAATTTATAATGTTATTTGGACCACCAATTGTCGAATTATTCACTGCGGATTAGTAAATAAAATGAAAAATGAAATAATGGGAAACCAACCTTTGTCAATGTGCCACGTGTCGAAGTTGTCCTTGGTGTCCCTTTCTTTGGTCCTCATGCGGTGCTCGACACCTGGGTGATGGTCTGCATATAAGGGCTTGTATTGTAAAGAACCCGAAATAGCAGAGAGATGGTTAACCCTATAGAGAGCCAGGAAAGAACAGATAAGTAAGTAGCCTATGTTGACAGTTTAACACACCTGAGATGAAAGAGCCAATGGTGAAGTCTTCCTTCTCGAGCTTGGTGAGGCCACGGACGAAGGCAACCTTTTCCAAGGCGTTGCTCGAGGATACCTCGTCTGACTGATCACAATGTGTATACCTTCATTAGTTCAACACTCAATGTACTGCAGTCTGATTGCAAGTATCTTAAAAACATCACACTAAAAGACAATAAGAATGATTTTTAATTAATCTAGGCAAAGGGGTATATGACGCAGAGTACACCTTTTGTTTTGGGATAGTAAATCTTACCTTATCGACTTGCACCTGCTCAATGTGAATGACCTTCTCTGGTGCTCGCCTCGTGGCAGCTGTAAGTGCAATATTTTTCAGTAAACCCCGGCGAGTCGCAGCGCCATCTCCACTTGGTCGATTGTTTTCCCTTGGAGTCCATCTAGGAGCCCAGAGTTGCGCAGCTTCTAAACCTGGCAAGTAATTATGTTTTGCAAGTTAGTCAGGCTTGCCCTCTTTTATTTTTAGAACCTATCCTAGCTAACCTGCATCACGGCGGGCAGCAGGTAAGCCTGCTGGTAGTAGTGGAAGGTGCGCTCCGATACTGGTTGCGGTGTTGATGAACTTGAGCAACCGCAGGGTCAGTCGCAATAAGGGCTCCTGAGAACAGAATTTCCGCACAAATCAAGATATTGCCTGCGGCTTTGCCACTACCTTAGGTGTGGCTCCACCGCCGCTCCACGTGGTTCTGTGCACAGGTGCTCGTTATCATCGATTGAGTGCCGTGGACTACCATGGTACTGCGGCAAGGGGCAAGGCAGGTGTGACACACTTTGAAGAGCTTTAGGAGACGACCCTCAAATACAATAAATTTGCGCTCCTTCTTGGGCGGCACCTGTTCATGGTCACTGAAAATGAAAATACAACTGTAACACACACTACAATTTCCCTAAAAGTGTTATTTCATGAAGCTTTCTTCTGCGGAGAGCTCGTAGGTGGTGTCGGGTTCGCCAGGACCATCAGGCACGTCCATATCTTCGTGTACAATGTAAGGACGTTTGATGCTGTCATGAGTTTGCATAGCATAGTACGGGCACACTGCCGAGTCGGCTGTCCTGTGACAGACATCTTTGAATGCTAAGTGAGGGCCAAGCTTTCGTCTCGGACCGTCACACCGAGAGGAAATTCCGGAGTGACGGTTTCCCGTCTGGTGCAACCATCGTATTGTCTTTGAGTCATGTGCAGCTCCTCACCTGGGTCAGTGTCGCACTCGGCATCAAAACGGATGTCCGACTCCGCCATGTGAATGCTCGTGGCGCTCTCTCCGTCAGTGCTCATGTCACTGTGTTAGGAGTCGTCCGACGTGTCCTCCACCTCATTATCGTCTGCATGCCAAGGCCTTTCCAGCACGTCACTGGTGCTTACCTGTCCTGAGCTGCGGTTGCCCTCAGGTAGCACTGGCGTGAACCTGTCCCAGTCCCATGGGTCATCCGATGCGTCCTCAAGCTCACCAGATTTGCCTGCATTACAAGCCCTATCCGGAGGTTCTTTGGGACTTTCCTGCCATGCGCTGGGGCCGCCCTCGGGTGGTATGGGCGTGGACCTGCGACGGCTTTCCTGAGCATCACTGCTGAGCTGGTCCGGGGCTCGCAGGCTGAGGGTCGTGCTGGGGATTGGCGAAGTTAGCCGAACTTGCAGTGCTGTGGCAGGCTGCACTGGACTGGGAAGCGCTCCTTGGACGTTCATCCTGGTTGTGATGTTGGGGCACCGAAAACAAATGTCCGGTATGACGGTTTCCCTCGGGTGTAACCATTTCATTGTTTTTGAGGCATGGGCCGCTCCTCACCTGGGTGAGTGTGACTTTCAGCTTAGAAACGGATGTCCGACTCCTTCATGTCGGTGCTCGTGTCGCTCCTTCCATTGGTGCCCATGTCGCTGTCTGAGGGGCCATGTGACACATCCTCCACCTCACCATCTTTGCCTGCATTCCAAGGCCTATCTAGCTGTTCACTGGGAGTTACCTGCCATGCACTGTGGTCGTCCTCAGGTGGTATGGGCGTGGACCTGCAACGGCTGTCCTGAACATCACTGCTGAGCTGGTCAGGGGCTCGCAGGCTGAATGAAGGTCGTGCTGGGGATTGGCGAAGGTAGCCGAGCTTGCAGTGCTGTGGCAGGCTGCACTGGACTGGGAAGCACTTCTGGGTACTTTCTGCCTGATTGTGGTGTGGGGGCAGCCGCATTGCACCCAGGGTCGGCCCGTGCAGCTGGAGATAGAACACATAGCTTAAGGTCCGTAAACACGCATCATGAAATGCTGCCGAGATTCTGATGTATTCCTAAAATACCGTACTTTAGTATTCAGTCATACTCACACACGAGTATGACAGAATCTGCAGTGTCCGCCTCTGTCGCCTGTGTTTTTGTGCCAATGGTTGCACGAGGGGCAGAGCACCTGCAGCAGTGAGCCTACAACACAGATTACAAGAAGTACTAAGTATGGTCGAAATCTCTTGCATGCAGTGGCAACTGTGCAAATAGTCAGCTGAGCAGGAGAGCATCCGACAGCCTACAAACAAATGCCATGGTTTCAAGCACTTGAATGTGCTTATCGACTGACACAGCCATCCACGTGGTGCAGCCGCTTGGTCTTTGCATGGTTCTGCCAGTTGCTAAGTGCAGAGGACATTATAGTGAAATGTGCAGCTTACACCTAATGTATATACACAGTGGGGACCAAAATCGCAGCAGCATAAAACTCACTGCAGAGGGGCTTCCAACTCGGCTGTCATGGTTAGGCACAGCTGCTGGCCTTGTTGGTCCGGTTATCAGCTGGTTGGATTGCGCAGAAGATAATGCATCCTAAATTTTTTACATTTCTTCATTGGACATGTGGGCAACACTGAATGCAAGTGGCCCGTACCCGTAGGTGCTAATCACTGACCAAAGTGATGTAGGATGTTTGTAATTGCTTGATGCGAAATATTAACTTATGAGCTGGAACTCGCTTACCAGCGTTACAACAATTTTCGGTTAAAATATAACAGCTCTAAAACGAGACAATGCGCCACGAGAAACCTTAGCGTAGCGTAGTAAATAATTATCCCTAGAAGTTTGACTTACCGATGATGCTGCACTTGCTGCTGTTGGCACTCGGTAGAATAGCGTCGGGAGCGCCCCGTGTCTCAGTCGCGGACGTTCGGTGCGTGCGGTGCGAATCTTGAAGGACTCCGGACCGAAATAACGCGAACATACCTGGACACGTTTGTCGCTACGCGAACGGCTTATTGCCTCCAGCCAAATAGCATTCAGCTTGTCATCTTTCGGGCGACATGGCTGCTGAAAGACTCGATGTCGCGATCACTAATCTGGCAACGCTTTAGAGAGCAATGGCGCCGCTTTACAGGGGCTGACATCTCCAAAAAGTCGGCATTAACACGCGCGAGCAAAAACAAAAAGAAGCACGCTAAGAAAGCTAAGAAAACTCGCCACGAAAGCAAAGTTGACCGCAGGAAAACGAAGGTAACAAACTGCGCAATGAAAGCGAACACCCTGCGTCGCTTCCTATCACTAACACTTGCGACAGCTGCTTAAACATACACTACTTCACATCAGGGAGTCTCACTCAAGCACCTGGGTCAACACAAATCACTCACTTAGACGAAACGAACGAAGTAGGCAAGGCAGGCGGGGGCAGAGACTTCGGCGGCCACGAAAAAATTGGCGAAGCTTTTGTTTGTTATAGTATGAATTCAAATGGAAGTGCCCGTCTTGTAAACCTTTAGCAAGAAAAAACAACTCCCATTACACGGGTTATTCTTTAAACGTAAAAATTTGCCGCTGAAAAGGAAATTACAGCATATAACAAAGGTTTAACAACCAAGATCTAAGCTGCCAATAACTCTCAGCCAATGAGAAGTTTAGCAGCCAATGGGTTCAAAACGTCAAGGAACAACCACTAAGAGGCGCGCGATTTAAAACGGACAAAATAGCCGCAAACTAAAATCAGTCTCATGCTATAAATATTGATGTAATTTGTTTTCTAGCGGAAAAATGAATTTTCACATGCTTGTCCAAATTAGCTTGTTTAAAAAAAAACTTTTTTTTTCTTTGCAGTTACCCTTCAGCAGACGCTGCATGCTCGCAGGCTCCGTCGTTGATTTCTTTGTGTGTGTCACGCATGTTTACTGCGAGACACACACACGCATTTCCACATGGAAGGGGAATGTGGTTCACCACTCCTGTTGGGCATGGGACGCATTGCTTTCCGTCGGCCACGTCGCAGGTTTTTTTTCTTTTGATCTTTGGTTAACTTGTATGCATACAAAGTAGGCTTTGTTGGGCGCGAGCATACTACTTGAACGTCATTTCTTGCGGCAATCTTTTTCACCTTGTGCGTAA
Source organism: Ixodes ricinus (assembly GCA_037355805.1). NCBI lineage: Eukaryota > Metazoa > Arthropoda > Arachnida > Ixodida > Ixodidae > Ixodes > Ixodes ricinus. The sequence continues at coordinate 154,113 of JAZHYW010014213.1, forward strand.
TCCCGTGAATGTAGGGTAGCACCCCGGTCTTTTCTTTGAGTTTTGTTTGCGTTTCCGTTCCCCGGCGTTGTATGCTTCAAGTTTTCGCAGATGTTCTCACACGCGGGGTAGGATGATACTTGTTGGGTATTCTAATTCTCGCAGTCGTGACATATGTTTTTCGAAGCTTTGCCGTATTTGATGTCTACACGAGTTGTGTAGGGCAGAGGTTAGAACCGTGCTGGCGACACTTCTCTTAATGGTTCTTGAATGTCCAGATGTGAACGGAAGAAACTATCTTGCTGACAGGGGTTCCTACATCAGCACACGTGTCTTAATTTGAAAATCAAAGAGGTCTTGAAATTTTTTTTCTTTGCAGCAGTGATTTATGCTTTTTTTGTGTTCAAGTAATTCTAAAGTTCAAGCTGATACATTTACAAGAATGTATCAACAAGCTGAACTCTTAACTGTTAAACAATTATCAGACCATTAATTCATATAGAAACACTGTTCGAATCATCCAGATTATGCTGACTTAATAAAAATGCACAATTCTTCGCTCACTGGATCATTTTTTTTCGGCTGTCTGTTATTCCTACTTCGTATGCTCACGGGACACGCTGATCATCATAAGGTTATCGCATGTTTACTGTGAGAAACACAACAATACACTGAGATCTGGTAAGATGTCTCAGCGATCGCTCTTACTGTACTCTGGGTTTAGACATGACTCATTTATATTTTGGTAACAAAGTACGGCCATACTTACTATGTGGAAAAAGGAACTGGCAACTCATCTCCCTTATTTTCTGTAGCTAAACCGAAAAACGGTTCCTGCGTTTTATTTTTAAGAACGAGTCAAAGTGACGCTTTGGCTCGCAACGTTTGGTCTGGCTCGCAACAGAGCGAAAACATAATTTTAAGGGTAATGACGCACTTTGTGTGTCATTACCCATGACACACAAAGTGCGTCATGGGTAATGCAACACACTTTCAAAAGGCACATCAATAAGTATGATCGAACGGTTAAAGAAGGGATCACATCAATAAGTAAAATAGGAATGATATAAATAATGTGCACCCCCTAGTATGCACAAAACAAGGTAAAGTGGATCCGAAATTTTATCAAAATCAAGTGAACGAGTTGCACCCTCAATAATGTTCCAGTTTTCAATAGTTCTAGGAAATAAACAAAATATAAAACAATTAAGGTGACGTTGATATGGCACAATGTTTAAGGGATGAGAACCACGAGTGCGTGATTGAGCAGTAAAATCAATATAAGTATTACGATCAAGTACACTGTCATTATTAACTATTTTATGTAGGAGCTTAATACCTCTTTCGGAAAGGAAAGAACGGTTCATTTTTAACTGTCATTTTGATCGAATGTCATTCACCGCTCGGCGAATCAGTTCGTGATCCTGGTTCTGCACGTGGCGGGTGCACGCGCCGCGTGGCGTATTAAACACGCTGATTGGTCGCCCTGTAATGTCATTTTGCTTAAATGTCATTTGACATGCCCGTCTGACAGGAGTATAAGACGTTTAACTTTCCGTCTAGAAGCCAAGTACTCTAGTTTTACATCAAGCACGGATGAAGTGGGGGAAACTTGCGGTCGTAGCGGTTACAAATAAATCTCATAGCCTTAGTCTGTATTGTGTCAAGCAGCCTAATGTCGCCCTTAAAAATGCGGGTCCCAGACTTCAGAGCCATATTCCAAAAAGGTCTAATTAAGGTCTTATAAGCGGCTATTTTGACTTCTTCGGTCGAAGTTTTTAAAGTTATTTTTATATATCCCTGTTTTCCTAGGGCGCAAGAACAAATGGAACTAATGTGACTGTCCCTTTTAAGAGATGGGGTAAATAAAATTCCTAAGTACTTTATATTCATAAGCCTGACACAGGATCACATCACCAATGTAACAACTAAAACCGAACTGCCTCTTTTTGCTCGTGAATAACATAAACACACTTTCATCTAGGTTAATTTCTATCTGCTGCTTCTTGTTCCTACTAAGAAATTGTGAGAATGTGTCATTTAGCATGTTGTGATACTGTATTCAATAGATCTCACTATATAAAACACAATCATCGGCATAAAGGAGAATTTTAACTGGAAGATGGTTCACGACATCATTATTGCGGAGTAGAAATAGGAGGCGTCCTAAGACAGATTCTTTTGGGGAAGCCAGAATAACCGGGACGTTGCCAGAATAAATATTCTTATAGGAGATAAACTGAGGTCTATCTTTCAAATAAGCAGCAATCCAATTGATGAGCGATTCGTTTTGAAATATTGTCTGCAGTTTTTGAAGTAGCTATGAATATGGCACTTTGTCGAAGGCTTTAGAGTAATCAATAAATATGGCGTCTAGTTGTCTTCTTTTCGTCTAAAAAAGCAATGTCATGAGTGAACTCAAGAAACTGGATAGAAGTACAGTGGCCACGGCGAAAACCATGTTGTTGTGAACAGAGAATTGAATAAGCCTCTAGGTACACAGATATATGTTTATAAACTATATGTTCCATCAGTTTGCAGGAAGATGAAATTAGTGAAATTGGTCTTAAGTTCGCAGCCACCTGCTTGTTACCCGATTTGAACCACGGGATATATTTTAGCTGACTTTCATAGCCATGGAATTACACCACTAGGGTTCTTCTTGCAATACATTTTTAGAAGTAGATTAAGAATACCATGTGTACTGATCTCAACGTCGAATAAGGCTGGGCACGTGCTATTAAAATTAAAGTGAGACATATTGCCATTATCATGACTAAATACTGACCTACAGTAGTCGTTGAAACAGTTGAGAACCACCAGCTGGTTCGTTAACAAATTCACCCTCGATAATAAAACTTTGGAAACTGTCAGATTTTGAAAGGAGAGACCTCCAGAATTTGGCAGGATTTGATGTCATAAATTCAGAAAAGGTTATGTTAAAATATTTCGTTTTAGCTGTCAACGTCTTTTCTTTCAAATTGGTTTTTTAGATTTTCAGACAGAGCATTATCAGCAGCCGTGGCATTCTGTTTTGACGAGCGTTTTCTTTTTTCTCACCGCATTAACTGCAAGACTTCTCTCGTCATCCAATGCCGTGTCGGATTCTTCTTCTTTTTAAAGCAGGTACAAAACTGTTTATACATTTACCTACAAGATAAATAAAAATAATTAAGCAGCGTGTTAACGTCAGCGTCTGCCCTTATAGTATAAAAATTATCAAAACAAACACTTAGCTCATGTATTATAGATACATCATCAGCCCTGTTGAAGTAGAGGACCGTTACCATTTTAGGACTCCATGATTGATATGAAAATTGAGCGTAGATAAAACTGCTTTATGATCTGAAATTTCCTCAATTACTTCAAAATCGTAAACCAAGTGTGTAACACCATGACTAAGGAAAACAAGATCGAGGATAGAATGGTCTCTTGTATGCGTTTATACAATCTGATTTATATTTGATGACACAGTCATGTCTACAAGAGCATAAGAGACGGCCTCTTCTCGGGAACTAACCACAAGTGTTTCCCAATTAATACCTGGTGCATTGAAATCACCCAGTAACACGAGCTTGGAACTAGCTAGATTATATTGTTGTATGTAATCATAAACATCCTTGATAACTTGAAGGGAAGAGCCAGGAGTTCTATAAACAGCACCGATAACAAGAACAAAATTAGCAAGCCGCACTTTACACCATAAGGACCCAGTGTTAGGTAAGCACGGAAGAACAAAATAGTTAAGACCAGTTTTAAAAAATAGCACGACACCACCGCCTTTAGAGGATCTATCATTGAGTACCACACTGTAATTAGGAGGGCTGAATTCACAGTCAAAAATGCCATCATGTAACCAGGCTTCGGTAACGCATATTACGTTCGGTGAGTATGAAGATACAAGGCACGAAAGATCGGTTTGCTTTATCAATTTGCATGTTCAGGCTGGACCGGGTGAGGTGATTTTACAAGTTTATTATTCGTAGCATCCCATGAGTACCGGACGCTATTAACAAGGATACGGCCGTAACGCAGGCTAACCCTAGCTCCGTTCAATCTAAGCGCGGCAAGTCGGATCAAAGGTCTTTTCGAATGTTTCGAATCTGTGGCGTGAAATCTTCTTCGACAAATATTCGAGTGCCTTTAGGTTTGTGAGCGTTTTTGAGGATTTGCATTTTGTCTCGAAAATCAATTAACTCAGATAGCACTGGTCGGATTCTGCCCTCGCTAACTAAACCAAGTCGATGACAGCGTTTCATGCCATCACAATGCACAGTCAATTTTGAAGACAGCAGTGCAGATACGCTATCAAGTAAAGACGCAGGAGATTCGTTCCCGGGTTCTAGTAAGTCATACACCTACCAAGTTATTCCTACGAAAACAATTTTCTAAGTCATCATTCTTATCTACGAGTTGGGAGACAGTTATCTCGAGAGCAGCACTGTTTTCAACTAGACGCTGAAATCGCATAGCAAGATCAGATATCTGGGACACACTTGAATCGATTGCAACAAGTTGGGATTCGAAGGCCGCAAATTTCGAGTACAGAGCCTCTTGTCTGTACTTTCTTGAAAAGACGTCTTCAGCAATTTGCTTGCCGAGCTAGAATTTTCTGAAGGAGAATATGGGTCTCAGGACCAGGGTTATACTCGATATCACCACAGCGCAACAGAATAGAGAAATGAATACTGTACCATGACAAAAAGGCAGCAAGGCTATCAAGCAAAGTATAGCTTGTTTTAAACATTCAATCCGTGAGTTTCGAGACGCATTCCTTATTCAAAAATAAAAAGTATATGTCTTTCGAGGTTTTTTATTTGGTCTACTATTCTATAGCTTCAAAACGTTAGCGGCTCATTGGGTACGAGCTTTACAAGCGTACATTGCACTCTCTTTTCCCATTCGTTTTCATTTGACTAGTTCACTACTCCACCTTCGGATCGTCAGAAAAAGCACAAGTTCATTCCGAAGCGAAGTTTTAAAGTGACTACGGAAAAGACGCCGGAATCGGATTACAGAATGCCAACCTGTGTAGGTCAAAATGTCTAAAGAGCTGCGATCCATTCTCGATGAATGTCCAAATATAAAGAAGACCCGCTTAGTTTCCAACACGCTATGTTATAAGCAAAGTACCAGTTCCATGCAAAAATTTCGGAATGTAGTAGACCATGTTCAATTTCAATCTACATCTCACTGCTAGTAAAGTCGTGGAAAGAGCCAACGAAGCCACAGAAGCGCGCGTCCTTTTATTTCATTTTATTTCGTTTTGTTTTTCTCAGGCCAAGAAGGCATTACGAAGATGAGTAAGTGTTGAAGCAAACATATATGAGTATATCTACGAAAAAGGCAGAAATAGGGACAATTGCTAAGGAACCTCAAAGAATTAGTAATCGCAGTTTTAAAATCAGCAGCATTAGTGGTTTTTATACTCAGGGCGGGTAGTCGAATACGATCTTTTAAGGTTTGGAGAAGAATAGAGGCATTAAATAAAAAACGTGCTTCAATGGGGGCTTGTTCCTTTAACTGGTGATTTGTTCGTGATAATATGTTAGATAGTGTGACACACACTGGTTCTCGAAGTGTGGGATAGAATGATAGATAATGTGAAAGATACACAATCGAGATAATTTTCAATAAAAAGAGGTGTCATTCTAGGATTTAGATGTTTTTTATTTAGGTGACGCTGGCTGTTCGGTAATAGTTTAAAGAAAACGAACAGAACGATTTTTAATGGCCTCGACAGCAAATGCAAGTGTGACACCGAGGTTTCAGATCGAGTTTGAATATTCAAATCTAGAGCGAACTAAACTTTTTTTATTTTTTATAAAAGAAGCTTCCGAGATAGGAGTAAGCGAAAATATAATTTTTAGATAACCTACTTGTTGGTTGGTGCTTTCAATGACACAATAAACATAGATATTCCAAAAGAGGTTATTTGCGAAATGAAAACCAACATATTTATTGGTAGAAACAGAAATTAAATTAGTTATTCATGTAGTAGAAACGATAGTTTAATTTTGACGGGACACCTATATAGACCTGCATTTCTAAGTGCTATCCTATGAGCCCCTTTGCACATAAAATGAGTAACATTATTAGTATCACTTCGAAGGAAGATATCTCATAATCATTAGGAATTTATAAATAATATAATTGTCAGCACACAGGTTTATGAAAGAGGAGACACGTGCAGGAAGGTCGTTTATCTTAATGAGAAATAAGAGCGGGCCAAGTACGATACTTTGTGAGATACCGGAGGAAATGTGCGAGGGTGATGAACTGGTTTCGCTAGTCTAAAAATTTGGGTGCGGTCTGTAGGAAATGTCCCTAGCCAAGCGTGTACATTATAATCTATGTTGAATTAACCTGAGACTGGAGGAGAGAAAAACATCAAAACGTAGAAGGGAAAGAAAATAGACAGGACGACGTCTCAAACTCAGCGAACTGGTTTATTTAGTCCACCTCCTTATAAATAAATAAACCAGTTAGCTGAGTTTGAGACGTCGTCCTGTCTATTTTCTTTCCCTTCTACGTTTTGATGTTTCTTCTCTACCCCAGTCTCAGGTTAATTCAACATGGTTAATATTCACCAGCTCGCCTGCACCCTTACGATTTTTTTTATTATAATTTATTTTAGGTTAGAAAGTTTATAAAAAATAAGAACGTGAGGAAACTTGTCGAAACCTTTCGAAAAATCTAGAAATATGCATTCAGTCCGGCATCCTCGGTCCAGAGTGGCGCAAACGTAATAAGGAAAAGTAAGCAGTTGTGTTTAAAATGAATAAAATTTACGCAAGCCATGCTGTAGATAGGTAAAAAAAAAGAGTTTGAATCCAAAAAGTTAGATTAGAATAAATTACATGCTCAAAGATATTCCACAGAATCCTAGTTACGGAGATAAGACAAAAATTGAAAGGATTATGTTTATCACCGCCTTATTGCAGAGGAATCACCTTCTACACCTTTAGATCCTTGATAGTGAATGTTGTTGAAGTGACTGGGCAAAAAGCTTAGATTATATGGATGCTGAAATACATTTTAGTATTCTTCAAAAACTTCGCATTAATATTTTCGGTGCCGAAGGTAGTTAGTGCTTTAGGGTTTCAATAATGCTCCCAGAACCTTCACAGTCCACAATAACTGAAAAGATTCGCGGAAAATCTCGAACTTGAAGGACTGGAGTTCCCCAACAGATCATTCAACATAGAAGGGCACACGAAATCTGGTAGATCCACTCCTTCGCTGTCTTTGAGCGTTAAATCGGCACTGATGGTGGGATTAATAATTTTGCAAAATTGACTGTGATCATTTATTAGCATTGATGGTAATACACTATTGAAGAAAGTAGCTTTTGCCTCTTCGACTGGCTCATTTTTTGAATCGGCAGCAAGATGATGTGCTGCCCAGCGTTGATTGTCGTCCGACCTCTTAGCAGCGCGAAACATTCATTTTTTGTTTGCATTATTTTTAAAGTAACAAAAGTGATTGACGTAAGTGCTATATTGTGTCAAGGGGCACAAGGTCACTAATAAGTGAAGCAAACTTTTAATAAATAGACATCAGTCATTTTGAGCTGAGCGACCATCAAAGCCACGCATGTATTCATTTAAAGAGGTTTCATTGTTTATTGCATCAAAATGAGATCTGCCATAGTTGCACATACTTACTTTTAATATATATCATTTAGCAATGTGTAATAGAAATGCAATAAAGAATGGTCACTAAGACCAAGCATATGAGTACTTGAAAACAATGTCAGAAGATATTGGTAAAAGAGGTATAACAGAGAAGCGGCTGATAACTTAGTACGCGAAGGTTGTGTTATAGGTTGCGGAAAAGTAAAATCCAGACAGATTCGTTGCACTCCGACGAAAGACGACTACCACAGGTACCTAAATTTGACCAAGCCATGAAAGGATAGTTAAAACCGCATAAGAATATAATGGCTTGGAAAGCGAGCAGTGACTTTGTTAATCTCAATGTGAATATTGCGAACAAACGAGGCGCCTGCAGTGGGAAAGCAATACCAGACCCCTAAAATATATCCTTTATTTTTGTTTGTAAAGCAAACTCAAACTATGTCAAGTTCGAAAGTGATGTTGATATAAAAAAATGCGAATATTCAACCACTGCGACCAACACGCCGCCACCTTTTCTTTAAGCTCTGTCATGGCGGTATAAATTAAAATGTTTCTGGCAATTGAAAACTTCACTATTTTGTATTTTACTTGGCAGCCAGGTCTCATGGAGAGGAGCAATATCCCCGCCAGACAAGTACACAACTGATGATAAATCGTCGCGTTTATGGGTTACATTCCTATTGTTAGTAAAGATAACAAATATTATCCAGGCCTGCAAAATCCTTGAACTTGCCACTCCTATCTCAACGTTGAGGCAGAGCTGGTGCTTGAGTGGGAATTGTGACAGCAAGACTAGGTCGGCTCGAGAAAGCTGACGCTCTGTCTGAAGTTCCGCCGCCATGTTCATTCGAGCTTGGATATGGCTCAGAAAAGTTTCACTCGCTCACAGAGCCTGTGCAAGGTACATAAATGCAATATTTATTCCTGATAACTATCTTATCAAAACGCAGCTTCAAAGGCAGTTATTGAGGTTTTGTGAATTCTAGAAGCTTCCACCGAGCGAGACGTCCCGACTGTACGAAGTCTTCATACACACAAAAGAGTGTACCTTTAAATTTATCGGCGTTATGAAGTGCACTCTGTCTGTCCCTGTAAGAAAACAGTTTTACGTTTATTTGGCGAAGCTTTTGCTGACTGTACCTACCGAAGCGGTGCGCGCTTTTAATTGATTTCAATCCCTAACCGTCCGAGACACACATCTATGATAGTTGTTTTGTCATTGCGCCAAAACTTCCTTGTCCGCATCAGGAAAAAAATATATTTGACCGGTGGGCTTTGCTCTCTGCGTCATCACAACCCACCCCAAGCTCCACTATCTTGGAACCACCTGAAGCTATTTGTGACGCAGACACCGCGCTGTTCGCAACGCCGACCGTTCTCATCCTTGAAAGCTCCTTTTCCACCAGAGTAACACGTGTTGTGAGAGCAGTTATCGATTCTTCGGTGGCGCCCTGTTTATAGTGCCAGAACGACATCAAAGGCATTATTAACTAGCTCGTCTTCGGCCTTGGACATGGGCGTCGAGTTACTTTGAATATCTCCCACCGAGGAGAAAACGTAGATGTCATCTCACACAGTCGAAAATAACACTAATTGAAACACTACCATTGCTATAAAGATCTAAACATTCCAGGCAGCAAAACAAAATATACGGTATTTTTTCAAGCTATAGGAAACCAAAATGACTAACCTGTATTGACACGACAAAAATTTCCTAAGTATATATCGGTAGATTTATAGGGAATGCGTTAGCATGACCCTTGAAAACGCCACACACGTCCCCCTTTTGTGGAAACGCTAACGCTGACCCATCACTTTTCTTTTTTTTCACATTCTCATTTGGCGTTTTATTTTGCTTCCTCGACTTTTCCAGCCAATTTGTGGCTTCGCTACGGGGTCAGTGTTAGCGATTTCTAAAGGAGGACGTGTGTTGCGTTTCCCAATGGTCACGCTAAGGTATTCCTTATGAATCCACCGATAGAGATTACTGTATTTTTTTCCCCTTTTAAGTACTCTGTCCTTCAGAGTACGTCGACCCTCTTTGGACTGACGCATATATACCACTCGTGGAAAGAACCGCATTCATACCTCTTGTGAAGGGAACCGCATCCATAATTTTAACTACACACACAGACATCACTGCGCACGCACCGCTACCACAGAAAGCTAGAGCGAAGAACAACCGGCGACGGCAGAGCGGCCACTAAGCACGCCCGCATTCTATCGCGCCGCGGCGCCACACCTCAGAGGTAACGAAGCGTAGTGCAGAATGAGATGGCGTTGTCAGAGAAGCCCAACGCTGGATACATATTGCGTCAGCGTTCGGCTCAAACTTGACTCGAAGCCAGGTGCTGACGCAGCACTCATTTTCAATCTTTGCCCAGCGTTGGCCTTTTCTGATTACACCATCTCATTCAGAACTACGGCTTTGTCATCTAGAAGGTGTTGCACGGCACCTCCTACTCTCTGGTTTTGCACCAGCTGTGCGTGTGACTAACGAAAACGAAAAGGCTCGTTTTCACGAATATTCGGCGCTGTCTGTCAGTTTGTCAGCGCCGGGGAAGAGGAAGACGTCGTCACGTGCTGACGTCACTGCTTTAGACCAATGGGAGCGTTAACGCTGCATTCTCTCCTCCTTCTTTCTCCTCTCTTCCCGGGTTTTCGTTAAAACGAGCGTTCTAATGTTACCGCATTAAAGAAAACTTAGACATCCTGGTTGAGCGGTTGCTGCCTGGCCCAATGACGAAGTTTTTGGTAGCTGCCGTTTATATATCCAGTGGCGCTGAAGTTGTGGTGATGGTGGAAGACGATATGATAAATTGAAGCAAGGCCAACACCATTGGAAACACGTGATTTATTGCGAAAGTCGTAGGGCAGCAAAACAATGACGAGCACGTTTCCACAAAAGCCTGCTTAGTTGGAACCGATGTCGAGTTGCCTCCGATTATTTACTTGCCATTCTCCGCTAGGGAAGTCCATGATGGTGCCCGCAACACGAACGGAAGGTACAACGATACAACAAAAATTCAAAAAAAAAGAAAGCCATTTACAATTTCTTGTAACGCCGAATTAGAGCGCAGCTCTTGAGGAGGGGAGGAAGGCGCGGGGGGGGGGTCACGTGACTTCGGGACGGTCACGTGACCTGGGGGGTCACGTGACCAGGGGGGTCATCTGACCTGGGGGTCACTAACCTGGGGGGTCACATGACCTTGGGCGGTCACGTGACCTGGGGAGTCACGTGACCTTGGGGGGGTAACGTGACCTTGCGGTTACCCCGACGCCGACGCCGACGGCGACGGCGACGCCGCTCAAGCCGAAAACGGGCGCCTAAAGGCTGAACTTCATGGGACGAATTATGTGACGAATAACTGGCGAACGTCGCCCGACGACATGCGCGCTTTGCGCGCGACGTAGCAGCCACTGTGCTGATTTCACGCGCAGAGCAAAAGCCGCCGGGCAAAATTCGTCGATTATTCGCATCATATTCGTCCCATGGAGTTCAGCCTCAAGAGCTGCACTCTAAAATTAGGAATCCCGGTCTAGCAGTTGCAGCGTGGTCCACTCATGCTGGCGGGGAGAGGAACAACTGGAGTTGGGCGCCGTCCGGATGCAAGGTTAGTGGCTATTGTGATTCGGCTGTCCGTCTGTGCTATATTTTATAGCACTTAACTATTTTAAGTCATTCGCCATAAATCAGGTCGATGAAACATAGCAGGGGCGGATAGCTGAATGTTGATTACCGTCAATCTTGCAACTGACAGGCACCCGGCTCGCGTTGTTCCTTCTTGGCGCCATTATGACGCCCGCGTGTAGCTCGAAACAGCTGTGTGCTTTGGCTTCGTTAACCCTTTTATACCTTTGCATACTTTTTTTTCACTGGAGGACTTCTTTCTTGTATTCGAGATGCAAACTCCGTCGACTAAAGCAACCCATTGCCACCTGCCAGCCAACACGTCTATATTTTACCTTGAACTCTCCAGAAATTTCCTTTGCATACTTCTAAATTTTCGCAGTCTGTGGCGGTCTGTGTTCGTTTTGATAAGAGCCTGTATTCGTAGGCACATGGGGAAGTATTCATATAATATTAAACAAAAAAATGACCTTCATGGCCCGATGGAGAAAATGAAACACGGTTTTTCGGCCCGAAAAATGGCTTACGCAGCTAGAAAGCTCAAACTCCTTGAGAACGTCGCTCCAGTGGTTCTGCTGAAAAGCAAAAGTGAAACAACATAAATATACAAAATTCGACTTGTACAACAACAAACAAATATTTCTTTATAAGTGAAGGTCTCCCTAAGACTAATATTCATCGAGCCAAACTTGAGATTGTCGGGAGCATGTAGCAACATTAGTAATGAAAAAAACAAAGAAAACTTCCTAGCGAGAAAGATTATGTTCTTTATTCTGTCTCACAACTTCACAAACACAAACGATACAGACGTCCACAGGGTAATATTCTGGTTTAATGTATATTAGGTTTAGGTAAACCTAAATTTATATATATATATATATATATATATATATATATATATATATATATATATTACATATATATTGGTATCTTTTGATCCTCGCACCTCTGTTCTCAAATTTTTACATTTTGTCACCACCGCTGGCGTCCCTTTCTCACGTAGTTTCAGTTAACTGCGACGCGTAGTTTATTCTCAACATATCTACTTTAAAGAGCCGAAAATGATACTTCGAGTGTACTAACATTGCCATTGGAATAGACATCACTTGACTCAAACAAATAATTCAAGGGTCTTGAAATTATGCTAAAATATCTCTTCGACTGGATCCGAGTCTTAGACGCACAATGACGTAGCCATCCTATTGAAAATTCTCATTTGTATGAGAAATTTCTCGTGTCCAATAAACACATATGAATCATACAAGATATATAAGAACGTATAAGAACCATATCAGAACCATATGAGAACTATATAAGAACTATATAAGATATATTAGAACATGCAAGCACCATATAAGAAACTCGTGAGAAGTTTCTTATATGGCCCTTATATATATTATATAATTCTTATAAAGCTCTTATATAGTTCTTATATAGTTCTTATATGTTCTTATATGGTTCTTATATGTTCTTATATATCTTGTATGATTCATATGTGTTTATTGGACATGAAAAGCTTCTCATACAAATGACTTTTCACTAGGGCATCCTATCCAATACATGCCCAGAGTACGTGACCAAGTGATGGCGGAGAAGCGATAGTGCGGACCTTCAATAATGCTCTATTGCCGCTTTTATACAAAGGGTCATTAGATATTCAACAGTCTACCAACACCTGATGCTTTCTTGAAAAGATTACGTTTTTTTGTGAAAAAGAACATTAAATAGGCTTAAGCGTTTCTCTAGATGTTCACAGAACCTGCACAAACAAAGTTAACTCTGCAATATTCTAGCAGCCTTGGGCAGCGCATTCTAGAGTTGGGCATTGTTCATGTTAAGACAACATTCGAGAGTGTGTACGCATACGCTTACACCCAGCACTTGATATATAATTTCATCACAACGCATTGTTGCTGCAACAAGTCTGTTATCGTCGCGTCGACAGGTGCCTTTTCTTAGATAAGCAATTTTCGTGGAAAAACTGTAACTGCTATATCGATACCACAAACACTCGAAACCTATCGGGCGTTTGAAGATAAGCTTCCCGTTCACGCAGCAATATTTAAGATTTTCTATTTTGTTTTTGTTCGTTACTTGCAGGGATTACCTACCAGAAGGCCTGTCTACAACGAGGTCACAGCTGACTGCTCCACCAATTTTCGGAATTCTCGAAGCACTACTGTGTGTTTGAATATTCATTTTCTTAATATTTATTTATACCATATACCTCAAAAGCCTATTCGGCAAAACACGAACGGGGCATTATAGTTCCATATAATAATTGAAAAAAGCTGCAGCTGATATCAGTGCACACTAACTTAGAATAAAAAATAGACCATAATATAATCCAAGCGTTTAACACAAGTAGAGTATTCGCAGGCACACGGATTATTAGACATATTAATTAACCATATATTCTAAAAAAGAGCCAGAAATAATTCAATAAAAGAAAACGTTATTACTAAATACGCAGTGAAGAAGTTTAATGACTCTGGGTGGAAAAGCCCCAGATGTGAAAAGGAAAAACACAGGTTCAGCAAGATCGTTCCGGAGATGGGTATCGTTTCATTACCCCGTGCAGAATCAGCCTGCTGCCGCGCTCAAAACGGGGGATTCTCCAGGCGCAATGACGTCAAGATAATAACGCATTTGAGACAGATCTCGGCTCATGTCTCCGAGATAATATGGCCGATTACACAGTGCTCACTCTGACGTGACAGCGTGTTGTCTCCCACTCATTTTGGCGTGATAGCGCGCCATCAATCGCTGGCTTCTCAAGATACCGTGGACTCTGAGAAGGCCACTGTTCGAGCCTTATCGTACATGCAAATGAAAACACTTCCTTGGCGTTCGCTTCAGCAACACCTGGGAGGTGTAATGCCGATAACAAAAATTCCGTGTGTTCACCTAATCCCGTGGCTCGTGTCAAGGCGATGAATGTTTATCATTGAAGGGCATGCGCTGCGGAAAATGTTCGTTCCTCCTACACTCCGTTCACCTTTATTTTCGACAGCAGTCGATGCCCCTGTTTAATGGAGCCAATGAAACTGTTCAACAAGTGAATTAGAACGTCGCTCATTGTACTTGTACGTTTGCTGTAACCGGCTAACCCAATAACTTACAGAATAGAACACAGGATGGCTGAGAATCCGATTTGCGTTATTGGTTTTATCCGTGATAGACAACGTTCAATGACGGTGAGCACTGTGACAGTGCACTTTTGGCGCGGCTTTATTGACTCTACCGGATCGAATCGTCAGATGTATTTGAAGGGGTCATAAAAGGAAATGTATACGCTGGATTTTAATTTTCTAATATTCGTTAAACCGCCAAAAATTTGATTCCTAAGGATTGCGGCGAAATATTGCCTCTGTATTCTATTAATCTTTTTTATAAACAGTGCATTTTTGGACAGTGTGTTACACTGAGTTATATAATGTGCGCTAGAGGTTCAACTGGCGCTAGTGTTTTGTTCCAAATGGAAGCAGGCAGCAGCAGTGTGAAATTTACTTCCGTTTTTCCTTTTTTCCTGGAAAAGCGGGTGCACTTTTCCGCGCTTGATTTAAAAAGTAAATATTATGAATAACTATAATGACTAAATTGCTGAAAAGATTTCTCAATCATGTAAATAAAAGCAAATTGACTAGTTAGTGTATTTTTTTCAATATAACGGCGTTAAACACGGCGCTTAAAACCTAAATAACATGCGTTTATGTGTACTGTCAGACACTGTTAGCGCGAACACGGCATCGGCGCTTTCCATTGTGGGAAATCTACGTGCCAAACGAAAGAAGGACATATAAAAATCCAAGAGAGACGGTAAGAACTACGCAGAAAAGCAGAATCGGTAACTAGCTGTCCATGTAAGACGATCAAAATAAATTGAAGGCCATGTAATATCGCACCATTTCCAATAAATAAGTGTTCTATTCTTCTCTCTGATTATGAATATGTGCAAAGACGCTTGTTCTGCGCCCAAAACATGACCCGCAGCACGCTCGAAATCTTTGAAAATAGGAAGAAGCCAGAAAACAGGTGCCCGTTAAAACATGCCCGGCATTGGAAATAATAAGAAGAGACAACTTGTGAGAGCAGAGCTGTTTGGTTCATATTCTTGGTTGGTGCCAGCTGAACCAATAAATAAAAAAATTGACAACCGCTGGACTTTCATATATGTTGAAGCCTTCTTCTTCCTTCATTTCTATGAGCATTTACACCCTGGGTTCAAGCCATCGTGTTCCTTATTTACAAACTGGATTCAATCCTTTCTCCCGTATTTGTATCCTTATACAAAAGTGGAGCTCCTCCGTGTCCTTCAGAACCCTCGCAGAAAGAGTTTTTCTCGCTGGTGCAGCGCCAGGGAAGGGACACTGACGCATTTATCTTCTTTTACATCGATGGTCAATGCCTCCAAAATCAAACGCGCAAGTTTTTTTTTTTTCCAAGGATTTTGATGTTTTGCGAATTTCGGGTGCACCGGCATTCTCGACAGAGCACTGGCAGATGTCCTCCTGCTGAGATGTTCCTTAACGATGCAGCATGTTCCCTTGTGCGGTCATTGATGCAGCGACCGGTTTGGTCTATGTCATAACGACTGCTTGATAATGAGATGTTATATGTGACTTCTTTTTCACACAACGCATACTTTGCCTTCTGAGCAATGAAAAAATATTCTCCTTTGAAATCACCCTCTTGGTTTACCCTGCGACGCATGTGATATGCCTTATCCGGCATGGATACAACCACGTGAACACCTCGCCGTCCGGCAGTCTTTAATCTGTGAGTGATGCCGAGGATATATGCCGCTATCACTATAGGCTTCCGTGTCTTTTCCTTTGTTTGGTCAATTTCCCCATGGCTCCGCTGGATGTTTTTGCAGATATTTTCAGACGTCGATATCAAGAATGTATGTGGGTAACCAGCAGCCTGTAGCATTTACATTCGTGTTTAAATGATTTGCCCAACTTGACGATGGCAGGACTTTTTAATGTCAGATGTACGTGCTGCAGTGGCCAACAGTCCTTTTACATTTATCGAATGTCCAGATTAAAAAGAAGATATCTTTTAAAGGATCTAGCTTGGTATCTCCAATAGACGTGGTCAACCGTGAACTTTAGAGTTAAATCCAAAAACATTTAAAACTTCTCTAAAAGATGTGCATAGGTGAACGTCACCCCAAAGCAGCTGAGTTGGAAATATTTTGGAACAATTTTACGTCACCCGTTGGTTTCTTCATCCACCTCCGTTTCACATAAAATCAGGAAATCGTCGGCATACCTGATGAAAACCTCGATCCCGGGATACTTAACGATCTTCTGAACTTCCCTTCCACATCCCGCGAGAAATACCTTACAAAGAACTAGCGCCACACAGGTTTCGATGCACACACCAGTTTTCTGTACATATCGTTGATCCTGATAGGACAATACCGTCTTTGTTAACTAGAAACTTAGTAGTTTCAGAAAACTGTCCAGGTTGATTCCTGCCACATTCAGGACTGAGATACCACCCTACTCGTCTTTGGTTGTTCGGAGGATCTGCAGGAGGCTTGCATGTGGAGTTGAGTTAAACGTTCTGAATATCGATGGAGACGCCAGAAACAATCTCAAAGCCCTTTCTTGAAAGAAGGCGATTACACATGATGGTTTCTGCTAAAATGTTTTATAAAACAATAGTTAAAAAATTAAATATGATCAAGTAACCCCCCCAACAGAGCTTTTTGAAAATGTTCAGTACACACTTTTCTGTTAAATAAACAAATTATGAAACAAAATATTTGGCATACGGCTAGCGCGCAGCAACATCCTGTTTAATACTATTGTATCACCCCCAATTACCCCAATTAATACCCCCTAAAAAAAAACACGGCCTCTTCTGATGGCTGTTACATTCTCAATACTGTACCGCTTGAGTTACTAGTACAACCGAAACATTTTTACAAAAAAAAAGTGGCGCTTCACCAGGAGTACCAGTAGCCTGCACACTTAATAGTTAATCCAGAGCAGTGTTCCACATGATTATAAATAACTAGCAGATTATACAGATCAGTGTTACACACAATTGATAATTCCAAGTAGCACAAACCGTGCTCCCACACAAAAATGTTCTATGGTCGGCTATACAAAATTTCTTGTATGGCCGGCTATGGAAAATTCGACCAATTAGCTTTACCCACTTCTATGGATGCACATAGCCTTTTCTACGGTCTCCTCTATGTCTGTCTAAAGCTTCTCCAATAGAAAGCTATAAAATTTTGTTTGGTTTACTCTACCGGTCTCTTCAGGAACGATGCTGTATCCGCCTATGGCTTTTCTCTGGTTATTTTAGCCATCTATAATTTAATGTATGGTCTGCCGAAGAGATCTTTATGGTTTACCTTTTCGATCTTTTTAGACAGAGTATTATAGCAGCCTATAAATTTTCCTATGGTTTCTTTAGCCGCCAATTATCTTTATATGGTCCGCTATAGCTCATCCCATAGTTCGTCTTATGGTTTACTTCACCCATTCAACTATAGCTGCTTACAGATTTTCTTATATTTTTTTAAGCCGCCTATTTCCCCTGTATGGTTTGCTAAAGCTTAGCCTGTAGCTCATCCTACTGTTCCGTTTATCATCGTGCTATTGCTACCTATAGTTCTTCTTTTTACCGCAATCGTATAAAATGTGCAACAAACTTTTTGTTGTTAATGTTCATCTTAATTTTTTAAAAACGCCGACCTTGTATTTAGATATAAAAGACGGTTGGACATCTCGAACTTATTAAGGACGCTTTGAACTTGATAAACAGATCAAAAGCATGAAGCAAACCCTTTAACAACAAACAATGCACCCGCCCAGGTGCTTGCTACTCAGCTGGTAAACAGACACAGGGGATTGTTCTCAAAAATCCTACAAGTTTATTACACTCAGCGTACGCTGTAGTCACGTACAAACTAGACAATCTATAATATTTGAAGAGGTACTACTGAGCTGTTATACAACTAAGAAGATTGCAAAAAAATCAAGAACGGGGGTATTTCTTCGGTAGTGTCTAGTCTCCCGGCACCTGACAGAAATGTTTCTTCGAACTTCTGCAGGCAGTCGGCGCTCATGGCGGCACCATCAGTTCATCGAACGACGTTTCATCGACAGATCGTTTCATCAACACGCGACGCTTCATAAACAACTCAGAATAGCGTTTTTTCTCTAGTAATGAGCCATTGCAGTCTCCCCAAGAAGCAGCGTGAACAGGTGGGCAGGGTCGGTGAGCTAGCGCTTGAGGAATACACCAGTGGCGAACTATCCCCTACAGCGTGCAATTCGAGTAACGAATGTCGATGAAATGTTAATACGAAACATGTGTTCATAAACGGGTATCTACGAAAAGGTGTCAATGAAACATGTTTTTACAAATCGCAGGGAAAAGAAGAAAGTCTATTCTACCTGCAATTGTGACATGATTACACATAGATAATGGCAGGCGACTGTAGGTAAAATTTCGGGAAATTATTCACCCGTTTTCCTTCGTCTGTGACCTTCTGCTTTCCGGCGCTTTTTTTGCCAGGAGGTAGATGCTACCTAATCTGGAGGTTATCCGGAATACCACCCGTAGAAGAACGGTCAATTGTCGGCAAGAAGGTTGCAACGCCCTTACGTTGAAAACACCGAAATTGAAAGATGTACTCCGACATATATGTCAACCCGGGTACTGTAGAACAACCACTCAAATACAAAATCAGAAGGAAGGGATCCGTGGAGATTCAACACGATATAGCAAAACCTGTCATTTCCCGAACCCAACACTAAACGCACTTTGGCTAAATAGATGGATAAATGAATGAATGATATTATACTTGGCGGTAGCTTGCGCCACCTAGCCCGAGAAAATGCTTTTCTCCCTACTTAAATACAGAATTTCTTTACCTTTACATCTCTGCAACTATCACCGGGCAGGAGAAATGGACCACCAGGATGACCTTTAGGGTATCGGGCAAATAGAAAATAAAAAGAAAAAAAACGCACTTCCGCCACCTACCCCCTTCGAGGGAGTCGCCAATTTTCCTCTGATCAATCTTGTTGGGGCTCTCTCCAGAACTTAGACCCACTGAGAGACAGGGCTGAGATATTGGGACGGAGTCACGCGGGAGGGAGTCCTAATTTTGCTCTGTCCTCCCTGTCTCCAGTTGTGCTAGTTGCTCTTACCAATTTCAGTTTTCCCTTGTCTCCTTCCACCAATGCTGTTACTTTTCGTTACCTCACTCCTTTTATAATCCATCGTTCCATCTTCTCCACCGAAATCCAGGGCCCCCTTTGCATCTGTTCTTTTCTTACTGAGTGCAGGTTTAAGCCTCTTGCACCTCGAAACCAGGTGTTCCATAGTCTCGCTCTCCATTCTACATATAAAACACACTTCATCAATATTTTCAAATTTTGCCCTATAAGGCTTTTGGTTCTTAGTACCCCAGTTCTGGAATCAAAAAGCGAAGAGTTCCCCCGGTAATTACCACACAACGTTTCTTTCCTCATTTCCTGCTTTTGTAAACTATACACAGTTTAAGTTGATTTATCCTGCATACTTCCATCTTGAACACCTCTCTTGGCATTCTTAACTCTGCTTTCTACTGACTTTGTTAGACTGCCCGCCTGTTAAAATTTGTTTCCGAGTTTCGAGTTCGTTTCGTACAATTTATGTTCAATCTTTTCATATATGCCTTACATGCCTTAGCTGCCCACCTCATCTGCTCCATATCAGTTAGCTTTTGTTCAAACTTTACTTCACTTGCTGCCTCTCTAATCGCAAAAGATGCACCAACCCATATCCCACTGTACCCCTTCATTTGGTATGTTACCATGTGCCCTTAAAGCTAACATGCCTACACTCCTTTGCCTTACCTCTAAGCTTGACTGTACTTCAAATTTTTATACACAAGACTGCATCACCGAAAGTCAACCCTGGTACCATTACTCCTTCTATACCCCCTCACAGCTTCGGATTTATTAAAGTTTTACAGCGCTTTGTTTTCCAGAATAGCCGAATTACTTTTCCCCTTCTTTAATGAAATTTTTTCATGTTCATTCAGTTATTTTCTTCCCTCAATTAACAATACACCCAGATATTTGTACTTTTCAACATGTTTTATGACACAGTGTCTTGCATCTCCAGAGGATCCCCCTTCGCGTCGTTATGAACTAGTACCCCACATTTATATCTACTGAAATTTAGCCCTAAAGTGTCCCCTTCCCCACCACAAATTCTATTTAGTCCCTGCTTTGTCTCTCGACTCTTCGCTTCTTTAAAAGAATCACTTGTTGCCAAGATACTTTTCATATGAGCTACCATTTACCACAGAAGCAAGATTAACCGCAACCACGCAGGCCGCACCACACGCGAAAGTAGGTCCACAAGCAGGCATTCCGGGATCACCAAAGGCTAATGCGTCATCCTTCCAACTACGTGATCACGCTTCTGCAGTTATCCGCGCACAGAGAGCGGAGTCAAGCGATAAAACGTCTGCGGTTGATTGGTCCGGCGATTGCGCACCTTCTACCACGATTTAGGTTAGCGAGAGAGAAAAAGAGAGAAGGAGCAGAAAAGCAGCAGCTCCTTCAAGGCCAGAACGGGGGGGGGTGTTTACAAGGACCAATCTTCAGGGGCATCCCAACAATTAACACAATGAAAAGATTTGTCACTTGTACCAAAGTTTGATTGTTCAGTGGATGCTTCAAGTAGGTGTCGTGTTGTGCCTTATCAATTGGTTGGAGACCGTAGTCACGTGACCTTAACCGGAGAAACGATTAGCCTAAAGTCGCATAGCGCGAAAAAATAGTCACAGTGCAGGCGAGCTGGTGTAAGTTGAACATGATTGTAAACCTGAAGGAGTTTGAGACGTTGCCTCCTGTTTCTCTACCTTCAGTTGTGTTCTCTTTTATGCCCCAGTCTCAGGTTTACAATCATGTTAACGCATAGCGCGTACTCTGCTGTCATTAGCGTGTGTCCAGGACAGCTCCTTGAAGGCCAGCTTTTGGACTTCCTAAGAAGCAGCAGAGCCCAAAAGTAACCCAAAACACGGCAAGTGTAAATATACTATGTTCTAAGCCGTATTACCCACATTATAAGTGAAAATGAAGAACTAACTGTGACTATTTATTGCGCACGATGTCCACAAATAAATAAGTAAATGAATATATATATATATATATATATATATATATATATATATATATTGTGGGCTTGTACAAATATATATATTTGTACAAGAATCGCTAGATTCTTGTAGAAACAACACAACTCAGTTTGCAGCTCGACAGGAAAAACACCAGCATTCTTGATGTTCAACAGGGAGCTTGCTACTAACATCACTAGACTCCTTCCTCGTGCAGAAAGTAGTCACCAGGAACGAGATACGGGAAAGACACCACCGTCCAGGGTGCTCCAAGAGGGACAGGCAGTTTATGTCCTAAACTTCAAAGGAACCCCCAAGTGGATCCAAGGAAAGTTGACCAAAAGACTTGGAATTCGCTCCTGGCTGGTGGAGACAGCAACTGGTTCAACCCGCCGCCACGTGGATCAAATCAGGCGTCGATTTACGACATCGACTCCATCAGCTGAATGGTCTGTTCCTGCTCCTGTTTCGGACTCTCAACAGGATCACCCTACCGAGAGATCATCATCCCAAGATAATTCCGAGACGACACCGAAACATACGGACGACGCCGGAAGCGGTAGAAGGGAGCAACCTCCAAGAAATCGGCACCCTCCAGAACGCTATGGGAGCTACATCTGAGGGGGAGAGGTGTTATGTACCGGCGCCGCCGGCAGGTGGACTAAGCAACCGATGCCGCGAGCCTCTTGACTATCGCGTGCTAGCGAGAGCTCGGGCACTTGTTCCTGGACCGAGAACCGCGATGGACGCACCGTCCACACTGTAAAGCTGAGAGTAAAGCTTGTATTTATCAATTGGCGACGAGTGACAGAAACAAACCTGCGGCTTTAAGAAGATGGCGACTCACGGCACCATGGAAGCGTTCTCGGGAAAGGGCTTGTCATCTTGGGCGGAGCGGCTCATCTACTACTTCGAGGCCAACGGCATCAGGGATGGCACCAAGAAGCGGGCCGTTCTGCTAACTCTATGTGGTCCCTCCACATTTGAAACGGTCAAGGCATTGGTGGCTTCCAAATCTTCAAGTGAGTTGACTTTCGAGGAGATCGTGAATTTGCTCCAAGCACATTTTGATCCCCGGCCG
Organism: Ixodes ricinus; assembly: GCA_037355805.1. Lineage (NCBI taxonomy): Eukaryota > Metazoa > Arthropoda > Arachnida > Ixodida > Ixodidae > Ixodes > Ixodes ricinus. Next base: position 176,588 of record JAZHYW010014213.1, read on the forward strand.
GCAGAACTGTTCAGCCGTTGCAAGTTCCAACGGCGAGACCAACAGCCCGAAGAGTCAGTGACCGCTTACGTCGCTGCTCTTAAGAAACTTGCAGCAGACTGCAATTTTGGGAACGTTACAGTGACTCCAATGACTAGCACAGCTAGCCCTTCCGTCTCAGCGCCAGCTGCTGGGGCCGCCGACGGCACGGTCAGCACGGTCACAACAGTGGTTCCCAGCAACGCGACGATGTTACCCATGGACATAATGTTGCGCGATCGTTTTGTTTGCGGACTTCAAAATGAAAATCTCCAGCAGCGGCTATTTGCGGAGCGGGACCTGACGTTTCTCAAGGCGTTCGACATTGCTGTACGAGCCGAGAGCGCCAAGAACCACCAGCGGCAAATAAAAGCAGATTTTCAAGAAATAAACAAAGCGGAAAAAACGCGTCCGGCACATCGTCGCCAGGAGAAGACGACGCCATCGTCTACGCCCTGCCATCGCTGCGAAGAACTCCACAGTCCGAGTTCTTGCAAGTTCCGGACATCACATTGTCGGTACTGCAAAAAGACGGGACACATCGCGAAAGCTTGCTTCAAGAGAAAGAAAAACGCCCAAAACTCCGTACAGGCACTCGAACCACAGGAGAAGCAGATTTGAGGTGGACTCCGGAGCGGCGTTTTCTTTGATCAGCGAACAAACGTTCCGAGCAGCGTGGCCAAGGAACCCTCCGGAATTTACAGACTATAACATCGCTCTGCGTACCTGGTCTGGGGAAGGCATCGAATCTCTGGGAACAATTCACGTCATGGTCCAGTTCAAGAAACTGAAAGTGAACTTGCCTCTTCTTGTCATGAAGCACCCCGGATGTAACCTTCTTGGACGGAATTGGTTTGCCACCCTGGGAATTGGCCTCAGCGGCGTGCACCAGGTGGTGTTGGACGGCAGCCTGACAGCCACCATCGAAAGGTACGGGTCAGTTTTTGACGGCAACCTGAACGGCTACAACGGGCCAGCGGTGAGCCTAGAACTGGAAGACAACGCGTCACCCAAGTTCCTACGAGCTCGCACGGTGCCCTTCGCGCTCATACCAGCGATGGAAGCCGAGCTGCAACGTCTCACTGAACAAGGTATCCTTGAAGAGACTCAGCACTCGAATTGGGCAACACCCGTTGTAGTGGTGAGGAAGAAAAACGGCAGCATCAGACTTTGCGGTGACTACCGCAGCACCGTCAACGCTGTGACGCTCAAGGCGTCATATCCACTGCCGACAGTGACAGAGGTGCTCGCAAAGCTGCGAGGAGGGAGAATTTTCTCCACCATCGACCTGGCTCAAGCATACCAGCAGTTACGAGTCACCGAGAACACAGCTGAAGTTCTTACCATCAACACGATAAAGGGCCTTTATCGTGTCAAGCGACTTCCTTTCGGCGTCTCGGCAGCACCAGCCATTTTCCAGAAATGCATGGAGACAACACTTGCAGGGATATCCGGTGTCAGCGTGTATCTGGACGACATCATTGTCAGCGGTGCCACAGCCGCGGAACACGCTCAGCGCCTGAACATTGTCCTGTCAAGACTCCAAGAAGCTGGCCTGCGAGCAAACCGTGAGAAGTGCCTATTTGGCGTTCCTGAGGTGACATACCTGGGCCACACGATCGATGCGGTTGGTGTTCATCCAACCAACGACAAGATCAAGGCGTTCAGGGAGTTGCCAGAACCAACGTCAAAAGCCACGCTGCAGTCGTTCCTCGGAATGCTCGCATTCTACGACAGGTTCTTAGAAAACCGAGCGACTGTAGCCTGCGATCTGTACAGACTACTAGCCAAGAACGTCCCCTGGCACTGGGAAGAGCGCCATGCCCTCGCTTTCCGGAAATTGAAAGAGTTGGTACTTCGCAAGACAACGTTGGCTCACTACGATGAGTCAAAACCACTGCTTCTATCCTGCGATGCGTCACCATATGGCGTCGGCGCAGTTCTTGCGCAGGTCGACCACGAGGGCAGGGAAGCTCCAATCGCATTCGCGTCAAGAACTCTAGGGGATGCCGAGAAAAATTACTCCCAGCTTGATCGAGAAGGATTGGCTGTAGTGTTTGGGGCGATGCACTTTCATCAATACATCGCCGGACGAAGTGTCGTTATTATCACCGATCACCAACCACTGCTCGGCATCTTGGGACCGCAGAAGCCGGTACCACAAGTCTTGTCACCCCGAATGCGGCGATGGTGCGTCAAACTATCGGCGTACGATTACAAGCTCGTTTACAGACCTGGGAAACGACACCAGAACGCGGACGTTCTAAGCCGTCTGCCCCTACCTGACAGTGACGACTAGCCTTGCTCACCAGGAGACGTCCTGATGATTGAAGCCTGGTCAAGTTCTCCGCTGACAGCAGAGAAGATAGCAGCCATGACATGTGCGGATCCGATTCTGTCCCGCGTCTACGAGGCTGTGCAGCAAGGCAAGCTTCATGAGCTCACGGAAAAGGACTTTACTGCGTACAGAAAAAAAGGCGCAGAGATGTCCACTCAGAGAGGATGTGTCATATGGGGATCCCGGGTGGTCATACCAGCCTTGGCACGTCCTGAAGCCATGAACTTAGTGCATGCTGGACACAAGGGAACACTGGTTTCGGCGGACTCAATTTCTGACCAGCTCACGTGTACTATTAGCTTCGAATTCGTTTAACTGGGTAGACGACAACCGTTGTTGATTTAAGGCCCGCGCTAGTTCCGAATTGCGGCAGTGACGTGGCACGTCATCTCAGCTTTGCAAATGTCGGAAGGGGCCCGTCTCCCGAGATAAATATTGAACCACTCCTCCCCATAGGGACAGGCTGCACCGTATATATAATGGAAATGAGTGAAGATTGACAAGTGCAGCCTTAGTAATATTGTGAACAAAGAGGGGAGAAGGTGATTATTGAATTTTTTGCATTAAAGTTAGGGAAAGGGAAGGGAAAGAGAGCTGGCGAAAAATTGGGCCAGGAGCGGGGATTGAACCCGCAACCTTCGCCTGTCCGGGGCGACGCCTTAACCAATTAGACCATCCCGGCCACTGGTTTCGGCGGACTCAATTTCTGACCAGCTCTCAAGTACTATTAGTTTCGAATTCGTTTAACTGGGTAGACGACAACCGTTGTTTATTTAAGGCCCGCGCTAGTTCCGAATTGCGGCAGTGACGTGGCACGTCATCTCAGCTTTGCATATGTCGGAAGGGGCCCGTCTCCCAAGATATCTAGGGAAACACTCCTCCCCATAGGGACAGGCTGCACCGAATATATAATGGAAATGAGTGAAGATTGACAAGTGCAGCCGTAGTAATATTGTGAACGAAGAGGGGAGAAGGTGATTATTGAATTTTTTGCATTAAAGTTAGGGAAAGAGAAAGGGAAAGAGAGCTGGCGAAAAATTGGGCCAGGAGCGGGGATTGAACCCGCAACCTTCGCCTGTCCGGGGCGACGCCTTGACCAATTAGACCAGGGGTCTCCAAACTTTTTGGCCAAGGGGCCGGATTGGGGACCTGTCGCAGTCTCGAGGGCCGGAAGACAGATAAATATTATAAATCAGTAAAAACTATATTAATAAGCCCAGATGAGCATTTAAATAGAGGAGCTCAAGTTAGAGTAAAAGCGAGAAGTAATCAAAGGTGGATTAATGCATATACTTTATTTTGAAATTCAGCATATAGGCAATTGCGACTTACGATAAGTGTGACCCAGAAAACTCACCAGGCATAAATCAAAGCGCACAGGAACTCTGGAATATTCGCGATGCCCAAAGTTCATATCTGGGAGTGTGTCATCACACGGACGGCATAAAGTACGCTAATATGAGGTAGTGACTTATTAGCACGCGAACAAAAAGAGGGGAAGAAGAAGAAGCGAAGAAAGGAGCTGACGGCGCGGGCATGTTCGTCGGTTCGCTTGTACAGTTGCTTTCAGCCGGAGCGGAGGAAAGCAAAAACAAGGCCCCACGCACCTCTTGCGCCACTGAAGCCGCGTTCGAGATTCTTCTATACTCCGTCCACCCCCATGCTGACAGTGCACTGAAAGCTGCATGCCCGCTGGACCAGTCAACTCCCGGTCTTTTACCATGTGATCACACCCTCTCTGCATATTCACGCGTGGAGAGCGAGATCTGGAGATAAGAGACATGCGGTTGATTGGTCCGGCGAACAGGCAGCTTCCACCGCTCTTTCAGCTTCCGGGTGAACCGAGCATAGAAAATGCCCTTTTCGCTTGGGCGCCGGGCGAGAAATACGATGCGGTGTTCTCTCTTTCCGGTATGTTCGGTGCTCGTGGCGCCGTCGCGTCTTTAAGCGCGCTTCTGCCCGCACTGGTAGCAGCTTCTGCCCGCACTGGTAGCAGCGGGCCTGCTGGTAGCGGGCCGCGGGCCGGACCACATTATAAGCGCCATGGCCAGCCGCGGGCCGGTCAGAAGGCCTCCGCGGGCCGGATCTGGCCCGCGGGCCGGGGTTTGGAGAACCCTGAATTAGACCATCCCGGCCGCTGGTTTCGGCGGACTCAATTTCTGACCAGCTCTCGTGTACTATTAGTGTCGAATTCGTTTAACTGGGTAGACGACAACCGTTGTTGATTTAAGGCCCGCGCTAGTTCCGAATTGCGGCAGTGACGTGGCACGTCATCTCAGCTTTGCAAATGTCGGAAGGGGCCCGTCTCCCAAGATATCTCGCCGTCTCCCAAGATACCAAGATAGGTCGGAAATTGAGTCCGCCGAAACCAGTGGCCGGGATGGTCTAATTGGTTAAGGCGTCGCCCCGGACAGGCGAAGGTAGCCGGTTCAATCCCCGCTCTTGGCCCAATTTTTCGCCAGCTCTCTTTCCCTTTCCCTTTCCCTAACTTTAATGCAATAAATTCCATTATCACCTTCTCCTCACTTCGTTCACTATATATATATATATAGATATATGTCAGAGCACAACTCTTAGGCTCCCGTTTCTGGGTCTCGCGGCGTCGCCGTCAGCGGAACCGGAGCACCAAATTTAGCGGGAAAATTGACGTAAAGTAACCTCAACACCAATTCAATTCCCCGCTAAATTTAGCGGGGAAATTCAGTTTCTGAGCTAGATTTAGAGGGAAAATTGATATCACGTAACCTCAGCAGCAATTCAATTCCCTGTTAAATTTAGCGGGAAATTTCTCGCTAAATAAAGCAGAGAAACAGAATTTGTTCATAGGTGAGGTGACCCCGGCATTCAAAACAGCCCCCTTGAGACTTCCTTCGAGTCCAATAGCCGAGTTTGTAGCGCGATAGACTGTTGTGACAAGAGTAAAACTCGCCTCGCTAGCGGCGTAAGCAGCGGCTTTCTATTCGTTTACGCCCGTGACGAGAACGACGAAATATACCCAAACAAATTAAACATAACAAAATACATCACGCCGAAAGAAATATAAACATGGCAGAGACACGGACACAGTAGAAGACGTTAACACTACGAAATAAATGTACTTACAAACAACTAAAATACACGTGAAGCCGTTTTAAGACATCCCCCAATATTTATTTCCACGAGATAAATTTTGCCGAAAAAATCTCAGTGGAATGTCGCCTGCCACTCGAATCCCATATGTTTCCTCTTGATTTATTCCTTACACACTCCGGTTTTCGCGAACAATATTTCTAGAGCTCTCGTTCTTGCTCGTTCTACAAAAAAAAAAAAGATATTGTCCTTATTACTTGGAGACTAATTATCCTTCCCAGCGCTACTGCCGAAGGTTGTGCAAACGGGAGCTACAAGCCTCTCAAGTAACGCGACTCGAATAAATCCCTGCCTCCAATAGACTGCGTTTGAAAACACCATCAGGCAACATTTGCGGTCGCCATTTTGTGGGCACGAAGCTTGTGATGGGATCGGAGTCTTCGCCGAACGCAAGAGCCGCGCTCGTTCTCGATAAAGGCTGAGCCGAGTTCCCATCGTACACCGACGAAGCTCTCGTGTCCAATACATACTCAGGGTTCGTGACCAACTAATGGCGGACAGGAGATGACGTTGACGTTTAAAAATTGTGTAAAGGGTCATTCCATGACGCAAACTCCGCTTCCGCCTTCATACTTTCTTTAAAGCACCTTTTCCTTGAAACACACGAACGCTAATAGACTTGAGCGTTTCTCTTGATGTCCAGAGAGCTTGTACAAAGTTAATCCTGCGATATTCTACCAGTCTTTGGCTAGACAATCTAGAGTAGGGTGTCGTTCACATGTCAGGTTCACTCGAAAATGTCAACTCACACGAATACGCCCTACACTTCACAACGTATTCTATTACAACACGAAGTTGCAACGCCTTTCTTGCATTCGTTGCTAAAGGTCCGTTTTAATAGATTAAACCTTTTCTGTAGAAAATCCTGTGGCTGCTATCTAAACATCACCTCCTTTCGAAACGTATCGGGCTCTTTCAGATAGCCCTAACGATCACCAAGCTATATTAAAAATTATCTATTGCGTTTTTGTTTTACTGATATTAAACGGCGATCTATTCGAAGTCCTGCCTACAGCGAGGTCACTACTTGATGCTCCACCAATTTTCGCAATTCGGGAACCTCTACTGTGAGTCAAAATATATATATATTTATTTATTATCTATATCTTTAAAATGTCTCCTAAGCCTTTTTGGTATTACATGAAAGGTGCAGTAAAAGTTATATGTATAGCAAACACAGCTTGAATGTTTATTTGAATTGACTTTGAGATATTACGGCTCAGGAGCAACATAGATCACATTGCGCCAAACGCCAAAGCTGAAGTCAAATCACAAAAAAAACTGTGGTGCACACACGACATATTAACGTGAAATTAGACATTTTAACAGAATTACAGCATTTAACACAACTAAAATATTCGCAGGAACACGGACGTAAATTAAATATATTAACCTCGCAAATACTCAGCCAAAAGATCGATTCAACAAAAAATATGGTTGTTAATTATGAAAAGAAGATGGTTACCAATACTGATTGGAAAGAACCCGTATATGAAACGGAAACAAAAGGTTCAGGGAGCTCATTTGAGAGTCTTATGCCTGTTTATTACTCCGTGCATAACCAGCTTGTAGCTGCGCTCAAAATGGGGGATTCCCCAAGCGGGATGACGTCTACATAACAACGCATTTGAGACCAATCACGGCTCACGTCTCCGAGATAATATGATTGACTACACAGAGCCCACTCGGACGTCACAGCGTGTTGTCTCCCGGTCATTTCGCGCGAGAGCGCCCCGTCAAGCTCTTATTTCTTACGATAGCGTGAACTCTGAGAAACCCACTGTTCCTACTTCATCGTACAGGCAAATACAAAGATTTCATCAGCGTTTAGTTCTGGAACATCAGGGAGACGTACTACTGATAAGAAATATTTGGTGCGTTAACATTATCTCATTACTTGTATCAAGCTGATAAATGTTTATATCTAAGCGTAATAGACGATATGCAAAACTACTTGTTGGTCTGGCAGCACTTTGCGGGCGGTCATCTTGATAGCGTCAAGTTTCAGGAGTTTCAGTTTCTCAGCATTTCCAGGACAGCCATGCGCTCCCTGGAGAAAATGCCCACAAAGCGCCCACAAAGACTTTGCGTGGGGTTCTATACCCTTTTGAAAAATTCGGCAAAAACGTCCAGTGGCATCCGGTGAACTTCCAGTGACATCTGGTAAAAACTGGTCAAGTTGCACCCGTTTGCATCCAAAACCAACGTAGTTTACCAGTCTTTGCTGGAAGATTTGCCGACTGCGACTCTTGGTTACCAGATCTAGCTAGAATTTCACCGGCAGCCACTTTCGTTTACCAGACGACCCGGCTTTGCTGGAATTTCCACCGGCTGGTACTCGTTTCTCCTCGCACCCTGTCTCCCACACATTGGGTACGTGGGGAGAATGTGAGGGGACTTTTTGCTGTCTCTTTTGAAGAAAACCGTTTTTTTTTGTCCGTCAACGAACAACGTTAAAAGACGGAAGCTCAGTGTTGGCTTCCCGTTCAATGTGTGCACCCTGTAGTTTCTAGAGCAGCTTGGTGTGCGGATAAAAATAATATATCTTTCAGTGACCTGTTTCTTACGCCTCTTTGTCCGTCCGGCTTCAGAAGCATCCAGTGAGCGAAAAAGACGCCGGAGACGCCGCGTCTGTGCCCGTGAAGCGCGAGACGCATGCGCGTCCAAACTGTCCGATCCGACATGCGAACCGCCGGAACGACGTTCGGAGGCGAGGGTTTTCGTCGCACTGGAGCGTCGGATGGGGCCTCCGTCCGGCGCCGGCGTGCGTCCAACTTGCCAGATATCGCCGCACCGTTGTCCGATTTTCGGATTGCCGCAGCAAATGGCAGCACGGATGGCGCAAAGGTCATGTTGTCACGTGACTTTCGGACCGATCGGGCGAGGAGGCGCTCTGTGGCTCGGGGAAGCGGATGTGGCGTTGCGCGGTGCGTCACGCGACGCGGGTCGTGGTTGTGAAGGAAACGGACGCCCTCGAGTTTTTCCGCGCGCACAAAACGAGCTGCTGATTTCGCGCGCCAAAGCAAGCCGGCCTTCTGAGACCGATCGAGACCGTCGTTGCTGTTGTTGTAAGCGTTGAAGTAAAATTAGGGGGGGGGGGAGGGAAATAGACTCAATTGAAACCCGAGTGTACTCCGTTTCACCTTACGATGGATAGCAGCGGACGCTACGAGTCATTCCAATCTCATGTGAGTGTCACGTGAACTTCGGGAGAGACGCAGCAATGCGCGCGGTACGTAGCCATGTGATTTGTTCGCAGTGCTCGCTTCGCTGGGATGGCTCCTAAGGTCCGCTCCCGTCCATTGAGTAGAAAAGTAGCCTCACGGAAAATCTTCGCACACGTACACTTTAATAGAATGCAATAAAAATATTGTGTTTGTTTTAAAGTAAAAAAAAACCAAGAAGGGCGAGGGAAGTATTTTAGTTTTCTAAGCTAGGCGGCGCGAGCTACCACCCGTTATAAATGTAGCCATTAGCATCCATCCATCCATTCGGTAGACGGATACCCGAAACTGGGCGGAGCTGAACGGAGCGACGCAACGACGCGTCGGAAACCATGTGTCGCGAACCGTCCTGTGCGGCGATTCGGAGCAGCCATCTTCCCGACAGTTCGCACGCCGGATCGGACAGTTCTGACGCCCATGTGTTTCGCGCTTGATTTCTCAACGGCGGCGGATGTTCGTTCCGCGCGTTCGTGGTTTTCGCTAAGCGAGCTACTTACAGTCTGTATGTGTCCGCGTGGTGCACCCGCGGCTTCGGCATCAGTGACGAGACCGTGACTGTGCCCATGATTTATTCTCAACCACGGCGGATGTTGGTGCGCGTACGCGGTTTTCGCTAAACGTGCTACTGACAGTGCGTGTGTGTGTGTCCGTGTGGTACACCAGGTCGGTTTTATTAGTTGAACTACCGAACATCTAGGAGTTTACCCCAGCGACATTCTGAGTACAATGAAAGATATTTTTCGCAACAAAGAACCCGGGTTTTTCCTATTTGGTCTGACTGTTTTTGTCTACAGCTGTACAAATTGTTTCACTGGTATCGACCCTGTAAAATAGACATGGAACTTTCGGGTCCATATGAACTAACCGTTTTAATTGCTACCGAATCGTCCAGCAACTGGGAAACATACACCACTAACTGTTCACAGGCTTCTTCCGAAGTACCTTCCGTTGACGTCCGAAAAAAAAAACACAATGTAAGTTCCGGTGAATTCCGGCAAATTCGGTGACTTCCGGTAAATTCCAGATTTACCGGAAGTTAAAGGTGTACCATAATCTATTAAAATTATTTTTTACTGGAAAATAATTTCCGGTAAAAAATCTTTTTAATACAGTAAGGTCTATGTGGAACAACAGTGCGTTTGAGTGGGTATCAACAAATTACTTTGGGGAGAGGACTGTTGGTCATAGGGACGTGTTAACGTTTGTGAGGGTTTTTATATGTAACCCACACACTCTGCGGGGACTTTGGGTAGATGGACCCAGACATGTACAAGTTACAATAAAAAAGTATTTAAGTTAATTTACTGAGTATTGACCTCAAAAGTAATTTGAGCAGAGTATAAACTACTCAAATGGAAAGTAATTGAAAAAATTACTAATTACCGTTAAAAAGTAGCGAATTACTTTTGAAGTGACTTTGAAGTTACTTTTATGTTTTTTATGGTAAAAAGAAAGTACATAGGTTTTGATCCGTAAGCGAAATTGTGCTAGCCAAATATGAATCGGCTTGCATTTTTCACAGAAATGCTTTAATAGCTGGTTCGGCTTTTGCGTGCCTAATTGTTTTCTACTTTCATGTTTGTTTGCCCTATTGAAAAATATTTTTTACCGGAATGTCATTTCCAGTAAAAGTCTATTTTACTGGATTATGGGACTGTTTTCACTTCCAGTAAAGCCGTAGATTACCGGAATGTCGCCGGATTTTTTACTGGAATGTCACCGGTTGGCTTACAGGAATGTTACCGGCTTTTTACCCGAATGTCACCGGATTTCTACCGGAAGTTTATTTCCAGTAAAAATCTATTTTACTGGATTATGGGACTCTTTTCGCTTCCAGTAAAGCCACAATTTACCAGAAGATTACCATATAATAATATCTTTATTATCTTCGAAAAATACATGTGTGCGTGCTGGCCCACGAAAGCAAAGATGCTTGTATGTGAGACCAGGCAGCCAATAAAATACCGTGACACAGTGAACACTAGAGAAACAAAACAAACAAACAACAATAACGTAGGAATGTGGGCAACGAATACGCACTAAGTAATGATATAATCATTATTGCGCGAGCGTGAGGCACCATTCTCTTACATTCCGTTTTACCGCACGAAAGGATGATATGTTCAGCAAAGACTCTGGCAAGCTGTTGAAGATTGGCCGGAATTCATAGTGTTTTTCTTTCTTTTTTCGGAAGCCTGTGAACCGTGGTTGGTGCATGTTTACGACGATTCGGTAACAATAAAAGTGGTTAGTCCACAGAGACCTGAAGGTTCTATGTATCTATTTAACCGGGTCGATACCAGTGAAACAATTTGCACAGCTGTAGACAAAAGCAATCGAACCAAATAGGAACAAACGAGTTCTTTGTCGCAAAAGATATCTTTCAAGGTACTTACAATGCCGCTGGGTAAATTCCTAGACGTACGGTAATAAAACCGCGCAGGTGCACCACACGGACACACACACGTATGATCTCAGTAGCACGTTTAGCGAAAACCACGAACGCGTGAAACGAACATCCGCCGCCGTTGAGAAATCACGGGCACAGATCACGATGTCGTCCCTGATGTCGTCGCCGCGGGTGCAGCAGGTGTCAGTAGTACGCTTAGCAAAAACCACGAACGCGCGAAACGAACATCCGCCGCCGTTGAGAAATCCCGGGCACATTCACGATGTCGTCACTGATGCCGCCGCCGCGGGTGCACCATAGCGTCAGTAGCACGCTTAGCGAAAACCACGACCGCGCAGAACGAACATCCGCCGCCGTTGAGAAATCCCAGGCACAATCACGATGTCGTCCCTGATGCCGCCGCCGCGGGTGCACCCGGCGTCAGTAGCACGCTTAGCGAAAACCACGAACGCGCGAAACGAACATCCGCCGACGTTGAGAAATCTTGGGCACAGTCTTTTTCGCTCGCTGGATGCTTCTGAAGCCGGACGGACAAAGAGGCGTAAGAAACAGGTCACTGAAAGATATTTTCTTTTCATCTGCACACCCAGCTGCTCTGGAAGATACAGGTCGCACACATGGAACGAGAATCCGAGACTGAGCGTTCGTTCCTGGCCGGCCGTTGCTCGTTGACGGACAAAGAAGCCGGTTTTCTTAAAAAAAAAAAATAAGAAAAAGTCAGCAAAACGACCTTCTCGCATTTTCCCCACGACCCAATGCGAGGGAGAGAGGGTGCGTGGGGACTCGTCCTTGGAGCGAGGCACCAAGGACGCCCAGTCCCCGGCTCGCCTCGGCTTCCTCCTCCCCTCGTGTCGGCTTTGAGTGAAGTTCGGTAAACAGGGAAGCGAGTCACCCGTTTCGGTAAGATTAAAACCGGGTCGTCTGGGAATCGAAAGTGGCTGGCGGTGACATTCCAGCGAAATTTGGAAACCCGATGCCGATGAAATTACAGCGAAATCTGTTTGCCGGCAAATAATCTCGCACATACTGCAGGTAAACTGGTTTCGAATGAAAACGGGTGAAAGTGCCCACGTTTTTGGATCGACAAAACAGTTCGCTGCACGCACTTCTTGAGGGTTGCAATGTCGTCCCGAGCTAAAACTCGCACTCACGAGAATGCCGCCCGAGTGGTCTCGTACCTGTCCTGGCCCCGACTTTTGCCTGTCGCAAATAGCAAGTTGCCGGTGATCGCTGCTCACCTTTTGGATCGTCAAAACTGTTCGCTGCACGCACTTCTTGCAGGATTGCAACGTCGTCTCGAGCTCAAACACGCACTCACGAGAATGCTACTGCATTGGCGGCCACCATTACAAACTCAGCTAGTCCCCCTGCTCGTCTTGGCTTCCTTGCCTTTAGCCGTTCCCCTTTCGTCGGCTACCAGTGAAGTTCGGTGTCTGGCAAACGAGAGTGGCTTCCGGTAGGATTCCAGCGACGGGTAATCGAAAATGGTTCTGGCAAAACTTTCAGCGAAAGTATTTTCCAGTAATATTTCCACCACAGACTGGTAAACGACGCTGGTTTCTGGTGAAAATGAGTGGAAATTAACCCGTTCCACTGAATGTCACGGGAAGTTTTTGCCGGATTTTAACCGAGAGTGACTCCGGTAAAACGTACACCGGAATCTCGTAACTGAAAGTGGCGGCCGGTAATATTTCCGCCAAAAAACTGGTAAACTACGCTGGTTTCTGGTGAAAATGAGTGGAAAGTAACCCGTTTCCACCGAATGTCACTGGAAGTTTTTGTCGGATTTTTCAATAGGGTGGTCAATGATGTATTTCGAATGTGTCATTTCTACTTTGAGGTTTAGCACTGTCTGAGCTTGATTTTTTTAGGCAGTGCGTGCTTGTTTACAGTGTTGCAGTGTTGCGTAAAGTACAAAGTAAATGAGAGGTTATCTACTTCAAGTAAAGTAGTAATTACACCGAATGCAATGAACTTGAAGTAACGTATATAAATACAATATATTTCAAGGAAAAGTACAAGCGCTTTTAACACAATCTTTCATGATGACCTTTCATTCCCTATACAGTGTTTTTTAAACTGGTATGCATTGCTCCAAAGGTAATCGGAGGTGTATCTGTTTTTTTACGGAAATGGCAGCAAATATTGTATAAAGTAAAGTCGCCACAGAGTAGTTGTTTTACTCTCGCTGACGAGCTATATGACACGATCAACCTATAAGCCACTTCTTTGTGTCGGTCTTATAGCCGCCATTACTTCACCCAGAGAAACGAGCAGATGACGTCTTGAAAGAGCGGGTTTTCACACGACGAAACGCCATTTTTTTGTTTTCAAATTCGGGGAATGTACATTGAAGTCAGGAGTTTTACTTTCCCCGGAAAGTACAAGTACATACACAGAAAATGTACTTCAAGTAAAGTACAAGTTTTCTAAACAGTAGTACTTTAAGTACCTTGCAACATTGTGTTTTTTTTTGTTTTTTTAACTATTTTTTATATAAAAACGTTGGGGGAATTACTAAAGTTTCTCGAATGATCTTCAAATCTTTGAGGATCTGCATATTCAATGCTTGGGAGGAAAGGAAACGCAAAAAGTCCCCCTAGCGTTTCCCTTTAGCACGCGATTCTTCGAGTACAGCACAAACTACGGGATTACCAGATGAGCTTCAGAGCAGGTGCTGCATTTTGTTGTCTCCTTTGAGTGAGGATGCAGTGTGTGCACCGCCTATAGTGGGCAAGAGCTTCTACGTTGGGGAGAAGCGGGAACCAGCCCTTTCTTTGAATTGGTAAAGTCTCCTAGAGCTTCGGGACACAAAGAAACGCCAGTCTTCGGCGCTAATCCCTCAGTTACTCGGCCTCTCTTGCGTCGTGCCTTTTCGTTCCCCACACTTCGTAGCAGTGTTATTGCAGAGAGAGGGGGGGGGATTTTGGGGGGTTCTGGACTCTCCAACCCATATTCTCCCTTCCACCCCGTCCTTTCCTACGCCACATGCTTCCCCCACTTTGCAAATATAAGCTCATCTTCCAACATCTTATCTTTTTTGTGCAGGAATGTTTGTTGATAGGCAAAACTACACTGAAATTTGAAAGTAATTTGTAATTTGAGTAGAAGTTATTCAGAAGAAGTAATTAAAGTGAACTACTTATTACCGATATTAAAATGTAATTGAAAGTTACTAAACTACTCGGAAAAGTAGTTAAACTACAGTAACTTGAGTAGAGTAGTTGAACTACGTACATGTCTGAATAGAACGTGTGGGAGATTGTCGTTCCTACAATCTAATGTTATTTCCAGGTACCAAAACTAAGAAATTCCGTTATATAACTTCGACGCAACACTAAAAACAAGTCTAGACAAAACGTCGTGCTTCTTGACTGAGCATTCATTTGTTTACCTCAGTCATGTATTCTACCAGAAACGAAACGTTGTCATTGAGTGAAGTAGGTCGCCTAAAATACCCGTGATTGGCACAACTTTGCGTCGCTGTATTAAAAGTTGAATCGTAGTTGTGTTCTTGAACTTGTGAATTAATTACAGTACATAAAATCATGAAAGCTCGTCGCTATATCTCTCATAAAGTATAGTTTATGAAAGGCGCTCCACAATATATGCTATAACAACTCCACTAAGCCAAAAGCACTATTATTTTTAAAATGTCACAAAAGTATGATTACAAGCCCTTTTAGACTACCTTTTACAGAAACACTCAGCGACAATCAGAACGCTTGTTTACCTAACCAACGTTGTTTACACTCAGATCGAACCTGCGAAGAATCATGCAGAAAGGAATGATGAAAATAGTTAACCCTAATATATACGAACCTTCGTACTCAGATCGAACCTGGGCTAAAATAGCACGTACCCAAGTGAACATTTTCTTATACATGATAACATGGCATAGGCCGGCTTTTGAGCTTTGTTCTTGACAATATGCCGGTCAATTTAGTTTGCAAATAAACATCATCCTAGCTAATTTATATGTTTGTTAAATAAAAATAAGTTGTATTTCATACTCTACTCGTCATGGCAGCTTATTTATTTTTCAGCTTCAAGTGGTCTGCGTGCATTATCGTCAAAGTTGCGTCACTCGCCCCTGTTTACTTTTTTTTCTGCAGCCAACAGACACACAAAATTTCTGTCCATCACATAAAGCGGCAATAACAGACATATATGTCTGAAAATTTAAATAAGTAGCAAAACAGTTAGTGAAATCAGCTTGAAAAACAAAATTTGTTTGAAGCGGGACACTACCAAGAAAAACCAGTGACAGT
The DNA here is from genome assembly GCA_037355805.1 of Ixodes ricinus. Lineage (NCBI taxonomy): Eukaryota > Metazoa > Arthropoda > Arachnida > Ixodida > Ixodidae > Ixodes > Ixodes ricinus. The sequence continues at coordinate 191,978 of JAZHYW010014213.1, forward strand.
AACAAAAAGTAGATTTAAAAAAAATGTTATATCTCCATTCACCAACATCTAGGAAGTATCCTCAGAATGTTTCATTAGTTGACACTGCATAGGTATTTTTTTATATTTTATTTTTTGTCCACTGATGCTAACGAAAAGGTAGAGGTTGGAGCACTTTGAACGCTTTTTTCCCCATTCCACTTTTTGGCATAAATTTCACTTTAGGAAACCTAACGTTATGTTATTACGTTGTTTGGCTCAAAAACTAAAAGTTTAGAGAAAAGATGGAAATATAAAAAGCAGTATTTGTGTTTATGTGGATTTTATTGTCATGAAATGTGGTATAATATTAATGAGCAGAACGTAAGGGCGCAAGTGAGCTGGTGTATATTAAACATTTAGTATTTAGAAATTCCTTCTCTTCCTTGTCGTCGTCTGTTTACCTCAGTCTCGTGTTTTTCACTAAAATGTTTGGTATAATATAGAAATATAGCTCCATAGCTATCTGCTCTGAAGTGTCCTAAAGCAATATAATACATGAAAACGATAAATATATCGGTAATTTTAAAACGACAGTTTTGCTCCGCAGACACGCCAATTTAATATTTAAACATTTGCAATTTGTTTTGTACTTCACCCAGGTTAACACGATTCGGCAGAAATGTTCTCAACATCAACAGAAACAAGCCCTGTGAATGTCATTTAAATCACACAAGTAGTTCAAACATTCACTTTTTTGAGTTGTGTCCCCCTTAAGGCTTTTCCGAATCACTTACACATGTGCCTATTGAGGATAAAAACGACAAAAACGATTTGCAGAGCATCTTCCAGATAATTAGGGTATGCATGTTCTTAGGATGTATATATTTAAGGTGATCGGCCCATTGCTTCTTCAGTCAAATCTTTAGTCAGTAATTAAATACATTTTTTTTACCATCAATAAATTTGTCTTCATGAAGTTCACATAATCGATTGAGACAGACACGAAAGAACGATACTCGAAAATACGCCAGCTGTCGAGTCTGCAGAAAAATGCTTTTTTGTTCGCAGTTTGGCAGTGTGAGACACTGGGTCACGAGGTGTAGGCGAAAAGTTATCATTTTCCCGAGGAGGGGAGGGCGTGAAACGTTTGGGACGTCTCTTGAATGAGACGTCCCAAACTTGTGTAATCCCCTGGATAACGTAGAATAAGCATGCTGACGGCATGATACCGAAACAGATGTCTGCTTTTTTACCCTATAATTTAGCTGTCATTGCAGTTTTGATCAGTGGATTCCGTTGTTCAAGCGCACTGACCGTCATAAATGTTTTCAATGTCTGAGAAAACAAAATGGGGCTTACCAAATGTATTATGCCGTCTACGTCTGTTGGCCGCAGGTCCACTAGAAGTGCGACTCTCATAATTCCCAACTACTTCCAATGGCTTTCAGAGGAATTTCCAGCACTAGCCTTTATTGTTTTTGCAAAAACTACGTGGGGGGTTCGAACATGACTGCGCGAATATTTAGAAAAATGTATTCTCTGGGCGCCAGCTATCGACATGAGCGTGCACCAGGGCGCACATAAGAGATTAATGAGCTGCACCCAGAGGTTCCGGAGGCGATGGTACTTACTTTTACAAAGAGCTCGGGAGAGAGGGGGAGGGGGGAGGGCAAGAAAGACTTTGCGCTCGCATGATGGATATGAAGGCCAATACATAAAATGTGAAAAAAGGGATAATAAATGCCATTCTTCAAAAGGCTCCGATACACGATGCCACAAAAATAAAATATAGATGTGTAATGATATACATAGTTACACTTAGATAGCGCGAAGGACAGTCAAGGGTACTTATATAACTCACATTTGAGCACCGGCTTTCATCAGCTCGAAACTTTAGCAAAATACTGTCTCTGGACGCTAACGTTATATTGGGTTTTACGTGCAGTTGTTTGTGGCATTCACGTTACAAGTCCGCGCATTAGCAGTCATGCGATCTATCATTTTATTAGGCTGCCGCATATCATCGCGAGACTGCTATTGATGTATTCTGCAGAACTTTACAATTTTTACAACTACATTTGCTAGTATTGCGAACATCGCATTTCCCCAGGAAACTGAAAAGTTTAACATTGTTCATACGCGACGTCATTGGTCATTGCGGTGTGTTCTTGCTGAGAAACTGCAACCCGGTGATGCAAAATGCAGGCTGCAAAAAGTTCTCTGATAAGTGCAAGCCATGTATTTTAGAGAAGCGAATTTCCTTGCTTGGTGCGTGGTCGTGAGAAACCGCGCGAGCTCGTATCACCACAAAAAAGCCCGTTTTGTAAAGATAGTTTTTGGAAACATAGTAGTTTCTGGGGATACGCTTTCTGGTTTTTGTCCGAGATGCAAGGCAGAGGAACATTTAGAACACAGTATGTTTTTAAAGCTATTCAACCCCCTCCTCCTCTTTGTTTCGTTGCTCTTTTAGAGCACAGTTTTTATTCCTGAGGGACTCTCTCCTCCATTTGGTGGTGTTGAATAAAACAATAAAAGCTATGTTACTTGTTAGCAGTAATCCACCATTGTTTTTGTTTTGCACTTATAATCTAGGAAGTTTAAACAAAATGCGGAGGTGGTCGAAGCTTGGAGAAGACCTTGAAAACGAAACTCCTATGGGACTCAGACAGGCTGCTAAAGTTCGGCTGTCCCTTTGACACCACTAGAATCTTGCTGTTCAGGTATCCCTCTTGTACACACTAATTGTTATATGTAAACACGGATTATCAAGTCTCATTTAGTCCTTTTAACGCTTCAATTCTTAGGACAACGTCCTGAGGGAGCTCAGCAAAAAACAAAACGTCTTTCGGGTGCCTCAGGTATGTTTACATGTAAAATGGACCGCCCATAAATGTTTGTACTTTCAGTAAATACCGCATAAATCTAATCCCTGGCGCCGATGACTTAAAAAATACACCCATTAGTTTTCCTCTCAGTACAATGGCACCAGCAGAAAAAATGAAGGGAAGGAACAGCTTTTATTTGCTCATCTCGCAATTAAAGCAAGCGTCGACGTGATCTGATGCTAATTATACTCCGTTATTTTTCAACATAATCACGCCCTGAGGTTGGCCAAACATAGAGCATAGGCTGAGCTTCATACATTGTTAGGGTTCGGCTATTCTCATCTTTGAACACAAGTCCTCACCCGAATGTTTGGCGATGCTGATTATCATGAACTCGAGCACTTGAATTGTGCTTATTACAATCAAGTACGTCACCGTATCACGTGACTCTTGGTACAAAGTTGTGATGTCATGTGACGTCAGATGTCGAAAACGCTAATACACCTAGTGACGTTCTCAATTTCAGTCGACTTGACGCATTGAGTCATCTGACGTCACAGGACAATATAACGTGACATTACTGGACAACATGTCTTAACACCATGACTTCACGTGATCACGTGACGGATAATTATTTATTGTGACAGTGCAAAGGCGCTACGAAAGCCCACAATTACTCACACATACAATTCTGTATATTGCGATTCATCAATACATAAAGATGCAGCTGCCAATTTGTTTATTTAGTCTCAAATCTTAATTTCATGATAATAGACGCTTTGCAGCAGCTGTGCATGGGCGCCGCCATAACTGACCTTGAGTTTTTGTTTCCCCTTATTACGTTCACTTCACTTCATTACTACCATAGCAGGCCAGGTTATTGCCATCTTAGATTTTATTCTGCCTTTCTCCCCAGCATTGGCCTTTGTGAAGGCTCGTCCACACCAATTTCAGTGGCTCGGTATCTCGGTCAAACAAGAGAAGGTCAGCAATAGCGGCTGTATTCTGGTGCGTGTGTAAAGCGTCTATAGCAAAAAAACATTTACCGTGAACCGTTTTGAATCACTTCCCATTATATTTTTCCGGTTCAGTTCCAGTTCAGTTACAAGACGGTGCCGAAGATTTCGGTTCGGTACAGTTCCAGTTCGGCTAAAATTAATGGTTCGGTTTCGGTTTTCGGTTCGGTTCGGTTACGGTTTAACACTCCGGTTGTGAACATGGAACTTCTGCAAAAAGGCTCACAGGTTGTCCAATATACGCATGTGGTCAATCATTTAAAACGCTATAGGTAATTATGAGCAAAATAAATAAAACAGACAAGCTATTTAGACTCAAGGTTTTTTTATTTACAATAAATAGACTGAGAAACAATAACTACAAGAGAAACAGCTAGTACAATAGCAAGCGTACATGATGAACCGCAATCAGTTCACAGCTGAAAGGTGAGTTCATCGAACATAGACGGCGCTTTATATAAAATTACAAAATATGATACATGTTCATTCATAAACTGCAAAACAACAAGCAGGGATGGTTCTCCTTCATTGAAATCCATGCATGTATCTAACAATTAGGGCTGGGTGTCGATTAAAAATTTTAACCCGATTAATCGCCACCCTTTAATCGATTAATTAATCGATTAATCGGTTGAGTTAGTTTTTATAAATAATATATTAAAAAGAACGTAACAACTCGTCTTGCCTTTGAAGACTTATTTCATTCTCTGTTACACGGCGCAAAGGAGATTTAGAATTGAGGATACATATAGTTCAACGATTCAAAGACTCACATATTTTTGCTCTAGCTCCGAAGACAAAGAAGTTTGTCCACATTCTCCGACAAAAAGACAAGAAGTCAGGGCTTGGGCGATGCTTCCTTCCTTTTTCAGAGAAAGGAACCTCGGTGAGAAGGCGTTGATTGTTGTCTGCGTTTTGGCGGATGGTCCTTGGTCTACATGGGTGCTTCGCCAGTAGGCGATACTGAAGCGAACTTACGCTTCCACTGTACGAAAACGGCTTTTTACAGATGATGCAGTGGACTTCCTTCGAGTTAAAACCTTCGCCACTGGAATTTACTTTAAACCCAAACTTTCAAACGAGATTGCCTTTCATAATCGTGAACTCGTCCATTTTTACGTGCCGAATACTGGAACAAGTAACCATAGCGTTGTTAGCTTCCCAGCTTGTTTTTCTGCTTGTTTGTCTTGACTGGGCAGGATTTCTAAAAGATCCTCAACACGTGAAGTTTCGCGGTCACGCGGGGATCAATTGCGGGCCCGGCTTGATCGTCTGGCCTCGGCAGAACTGTAATGTATAGCCTCGAACACGTGACGCTTGGCGAGCGCGAGAATTGAACCTTGCTCATAGCACCTGGCTGGGAACGGACTTCTTTTGAGTACCGACTAAAAAACCGATTAACCGGTTAAAAAATTTGATCGCGAATAAAGCCTTAATCGATTAATCGGAAGGTTAATCGATCAATTGCCTAGCCCTACAAACAATTATCATATAACACAATGTAATTTTTCACGGTAATGATAATAAAGTCAAACTGGTTCATATGTTCCCACTATTCATTAAGCTAGTGCAAGACATTATGTGTCAGTGCAGTTCATGATTGTTAAGCAGGAAAAGGAGCGGCTTAAAGCATAAATAAAATTGTGCTTGGAAGCGCCATGGTATCCGAATGAGGAATCGGTTGTAAAGTATTTTCACGCTCTACGGCTCGGAGAAAGTGGGAGAAAATTTCATTCTGCAAAACCCAGAAATTCTGAACTCAATCGTCACTACTCACAAAAATGTGCAACTACAAACCTCAATGACACTCAAATTGGCATAAGATATCGAGTGTGTTAACGCCCCTTAGCTTGGAACAAGTAGAGTGACGCGCAACTGCAAAGGGATCCCTGACCTGTGCTCTCAACATACCACTGAGGGGCCTGCAATTGGACGAAGGACGATTGCCATAAAACTTTTGCAAAGCATAGAAGTCTTTCTGTAGAGCCAAAAGGAATTTTAAACAACGATCAATACGACCAGCTGTAGCAGACAACAAAGACAGGCTGTATCTGACAACCGAGGGACATGCAGGATGTTCCGACAATTCGCAATCTTGAGATGTTTGCAAATAGTCAATTAAACATGAAGCAACGAAATTTAAACAAAATTTAGCAACCTATGAAAATGGTGGCCCAGTCTTCATCAGTTAATTTAATCATTCAGATTTGGAATTTCAGAAACAAGCCCAGTATGCATCCGTTAATTCTGGGAAGATTTGGAGCACAACAAAAAACGTAAAATTATCTACATCCACTAGCAATGCTTTGCGTCAAATAATAAACACTAACCATTACAAAGAAAACAATCATCCAGGCCACAAAAATCTGCATCCTGAACTTCACGTTCCTCCACATTTAATCCAACTTCCCCGAAAAAGTGGAAGTCGGTAAGAGGAGATTGAATGAATTATGCCAAAGAGGTCTTGCCCTGAAGGACTACAGCAGTACCATTGCGTTTTTTAAAGCTCGGGTGTACTGAGATTGGGAACCCAACTTGATAGAGCCCCTCCCCCCACCCCCCCCCCCCAAAAAAAAAGAAGAAATACAAAACTCAGCCGAGCAGCAAGTTTGTTCCAATTTCTTTCTTGACGTGGTACGCTATGCGACGCGGAAGCTCGAGCGAGTGCACGTCGATGTAGCGATTGTGCTTCGTTGTACGGATCCGAAGGGCCAGGACAAAATAAATAGTATTTCTTTTACATGGCAACGATGATTCATGTGTAGCTGTGAAACACAAATCATTGAGAAAGCAGCGAAAAGCGAACCCGAACTGTGGCGGAGATGACGTAATCGACAGCGGTTCCCGGAAGATACCGAGAAGAAACTCACCACGGCCATAGATACAGAGTCATTGAAGTCTCTGCGGTGGCTTCCATCGGATAACCCGTTTTTTTATAACAAGCAGGAATCCTACTCGAACGATCGCCCGAGAAAGAACTCGTCCTGCCTGCAAATTTGTGGCTTTTGGCTTGACTGGTCCGCGAAAACTCATGTCTGTGCACTCCAGTGTAGCGATTGTGCTTTCATTGTATGGTTCCAAAGATTTCTAGCCAATGCTACAAGTCTTTCTATTTAGACGAAGACGACGCACGTAAAAAAATAAAAATAAGAAAGCAGCAAAACACAAACATTAGCTTTAGGGGGAAGAACAGAATCAATGGCGGCTCCCAAGAGCTTCCGAGGCTCGACTCACCGATCGCCCGCAGTGTAAACGTCGGTGGTCGCTTCACGCTTGTCGTCTAGTCACTCGTACGACTGTCGCTAGTCGCAAGTGTGAACACGCCTTTAAACCTTCTACAAACAACACCTTGTGATGTACCTTCCTACATGTCACGAATTGCTCTTTGCATTTTGTTCCTGAACTACGCCAGCACTGACTGCGTTGCAAAATTCCCCGTAAATGAGGGATTCCACATGCAGTCTGTCATGGTTCTGCGGCTCCATACTTGAATAGAGAAGTAGACCAGAAAAGACAGCTGGAGGGTAGAAGATAAAGAAGAGAAGATGGCCAGCCAAGCCTGAGGCTTGGTCAGTGCATTGGTCAGAGGAAGAGCTCTGCAAGGAGGTCTATGGCTATGGTCCAGGACTTGCCCGACTCTTGCTACGCCCAAGTTGCAACGGAAACTCTTTACTTCATAAGCCCAGGATTTGAGGTGACTAGGATGAGCTGCACTCTTCGAGGTTCGTCTATGCCACAATCTCTCAGGGGTATTCGATGTGAGGTACTGAGAAACGCCTCTTTGCTTGTCGTTAAACTGCATAGTTAAACGTTTGTTGTTTTTTTTCGTTGTAATTGGCCTTTTGATTTTCCATTTGTTCATATTTGTACTTTGTAAATAGAATGCAGCCATTTCTCTGCCGCTTGATGATCTCTTCATTCCGCCTGCGATCTGTCTTGGGCGAACCGTTTTGGTTGCAGATGGTGACACAGTCGAAAGCTGCAACCAAAATATATGTTAAACTAATATAGTGCTGGGGCAAAAGGTGGGACACAGGATCCATACTGTAGGATGGTGCAAATACCTTACTTAGTACCTCAATGCTGTTGTGAGTCCATGCGAATTCGCTATCACTAAAAAGATTGCACTGCTGAACAAAACTTTAAAAAAACACTCCCATTAAAGGCACATGCTTCCTGAACCACACACTAGAAAGTATTGTTTCTAAACCTTTCAAGAACAGGGAGCTCATTTGTAATGTGTTCTAGTGGCCAGATGAAGCAATTGTTACATTTACTTAGAGGAAATACATCTATTTTACATGTAAAACAAATGTTCTTAGTCCTTTCAAGAACTGAGAACTTGCTTCCAGGTGCATTTGTCCGTTACTTATGTCCAACAACATGTTTCTTGGCCTAATAAACCTTGTATCCCAAATGCTACAATCTGAACATCTCCAGACCCTCTTCAGTTGAGCTGATTTAAAGCCATTAAAAAACCGGTCCCGTCGTAATTTCTAACGTCGCAAAATTTCTTACACACACCATTCCCACATTCATCTCAACAGTTGAGGTCAATTCAACAGAACGTAGATAATAGTAAACAAGGTAAATGTTATTAGAGAATTTTTGTGACTGATCAAAGATATCAAGATATTTGCGACCACCTGCCTTCATAACAGAATGTTAACTAAGAATAGTGTGTCTTGAATCCCTGTCATAAAGCGGCCACTGCGCATTACAAACATAATATTCCAAATAGAGCTCTCACTTTGGTCACCCCCTCCCCGTTATGGCCGATTCACACGACGGACTGCTCCGCGGACGGATTGATCACGTGACGACATGTCCGCAGTTCGTCCGTCTCTCAAGCGCATCCACACTAGGGAGACGACGAGCAGACGCCAGCGAGGACGGACCGAACCTTTTCGCCACCCCACAGTGCCGCGAAACTCCAACATCGCACCGTGGCACTGTTGTCCAAGAGAGAAATCGACGTTTGCTATCGCGATAATAAATCGTACGCCGCTATTACGAACAGATGGAGAAAAAACAACGTGATAGGCTTCGCGCGAAGCGCCACTAGCTTTACTAACCCAAAGCATGACAGTGACACAGGCATGGTCCAGCTCGAGAAGGGTTCGGCGTAGAAGCGACGAAGTTCTGGGCTCGCAGAGGAGCGTTTGGCGATGCCTTCACGCACTCCGCGCTCGTGCACAACACTCAAGCACACCACAGCCACAAGAGAGGTCTTGCTCAGTAAAATCCTGATTGGACGTGCAAGATTATCGCGGCGTGCTAGACGAGTTTTGACGGAAACTTCTTGACACGAACCCGAAGGAGTACCGGAACCTGCGTCGCGTCAGCCGGACAATGTTTCTGCAGTCTCTTTCACGCGTGGAACCAAGAATCGCGCGACCAAATGAACCAGCGAACGCACGAAACACAACGATGCGCCATTTTTGTTATAATCGTCCAGAAAAAAAGAAAAAAAAACACGTACACGTTGCCAGACTAAACGCTTTTCAAGTCAATCTCCCGCCAAAAATCCTCGAGTGAAAAAGGCGCTCGACTTTATCAGTCCGCGCGTCCGCGGACGAGGCACGGATCGCAGGAATCGGTGACGTGCCGGTCACGTGGTACACGGTCCGCGGACGAAAATCGCGATTCGGTCCGTCATGTGAATCGGCTATTACAAACACATTGCTTACTTGAAAGCATGCTCCCTTCCATCCTGCTGAATGGTTCCTTATTGGAGACAGGATGGAAGTTCTCGTCTTCACTGGACACACCAAAACTTACGTCATCAGAGTAGTTAAATGACGTGTCCGGTTGTTACTGTTTAAACCTGAATAAAGATGTGGGGAAAGGAAAAAAGAAGTATCTTATGGGGACTTTTGTGAAGCTGAAGAGAGAAAAAAAATGTAGGAGAGGCAGAAGAGAACGAGAGCGGTGTTGACAGGTGCAGTTTTTGGAGGTGAGGGTTCGACTTCGGCGTCGTCCCGTCGTGAGCGCGCCAGTCACTGTCTCCGCCACGGAAGCGGTGGGACACTCATCCGCCTCCAGCACGTCAACCGGTGCCACTGATCTCGCGTGACGTGTGAGTGCACTAGAGAAAATGTTAGGGGTGGCATTGATTTTACGTAGAACTGGGCTTTCTGTACTATATTAGCTTGGAGCTTGTCTTTTCTCATAATTTCGTTCTTCTTACAATCATTGTAGTTTTCTTGCTGCGCGTGATTTAAATATAAGCATGTAATAACCATCCCCGTTTTGTCTCGCTCCATTGATTTATGTGCCGTTCCGGACGAACGTGACCATTGGCGAGTCTGCCAGGATACCTTTTTCTAACAGAAACATCTGATCAGGTCGGCGGGGACGCACATAGATCGGTGGACTCGAGAACAGCAATATATGTATGCTGAGAGATAATTCACGGTGTGGAAGAAGCTGGGAAATTGTTAGTGGTTAGAGTAGTACCATAGATGCAAACTAAATCGAAGGACATCGGTATGACGCGATGGATAATGTTGTCGTGACTCCCCAGGCTCATTCTTTCTACGCGTATATATAACAACCCCGCAATTACGAGCTTAGCTCAAGGTAGCGAAATAAAACTTACTGAAGTATTTGAAAAGGTGTCACTCCGATCCGGCTGAAGCCTCACTTCGGCTATTCCCTCAATTCTGCTCGAAGATTCAATTCATCTTCACGCTCCAATTCGGCTACATCCTCAGTTTGGCTACATCCTCAATTCGGCTAATAGTTTCAATTTGGCTGGACGCTTCAGTTCAGCTAGGAGTTTCGATTCAGCTGCACGCTTCAGTTCGGCGAGATCTTCAGTTCAGCTACAGCTTTCAATTCGGCTGCGTGCTTCAGTTTGTCTAGATCCTAGATTCAATTCGGTGGGTCGTTCCAAGTGTAATCAAATTGAACATCCAAGCATAAGCTGCCTCGAAGTTTGTAGAGAGACGTTCACTATATCCGCATCTCGCCTTAACATTGCAACCCGCGAGTTCAAAAAATACGTTCAAGCAGCTAAGAAGGCTTTGGGCTTATAAACATTTGTGTTTTTGTTGTTTGCGTAAGGAACTGCTGTGCAGACCTCAGGTCTCTGCTTCAAAATAAAATAATTTATTCACTTGCCTAAAGAAATGATAAGAGCAGTTTAAAGGTTGTTACAAACACATATGTTTATGTGCCTAAAAGCTTCTTAGGTGCTTGAACTTATTGATTTGAACTCGCAGGTTGCAATGTTAAGGCGAGAGGCGGATATAGTGAACGTCTCTCTACAAACTTCGGGGCAGCTCACCAGAGGTGGCTGCTGTGTATCAATATTGCCAGAACATTGTTTTCATCCACATTCGCAGAACTGCACTGCCAGGTGTCACCAAATGTATCAAGCCTTGATGTTCTCGCAACCACGTGTTAAGGCACCACCCCCGTCTGCCAAATCAAGACGTGTGATACAAGAAATTAATCTCGGAATCCACCTCAGTTGCACAAGAAATAAACCTTTTGGCGAGTCTTAATGTGCACTTCCCGTGCCTGATTTGCATATTCTTGCCGGTACGCATTTACACGGCGGAGGAAACCTGGCTCAACGTATTACGTGTTTAAAACACAATGTGATCCTCATTTATACCTCCGTGTGACTCTCTTTTCACACGGAAGAACGGCATGAACTAAATTAATGACACCGAATTCCTTGCGTTTTTTCGTACCTTTTCTGCCACAATCTCCCGTGGTTCACTTTTTAGATTCTTAACTATTCTCCGTTTCACGTTAACTTGGCGAACCGTGGAGGCTACAGCCCCCGGGAGCCAATAAGAGCCTCGAAACTAGGCGCGTGACACTCGTATTTGTCCTATAGGCCAAATACGAGACCCGGCGGAACCGGCTGTCGTCGGCTGGCCAAAAGTCGTCTGCTGCGAAACGAATCAACTTGAATTCGTAACGTCCACCGCCTCAACACTGCTTTACGCTACAGTAACGAGCACTTCAGGGAACAGTTCATGACAAAACCATACGTTCAATTTACCTTCGAATCTGTGGCGGGTTCTGAAGCCAGGGCGATGTTTTGAACAGAAGCGATCGATTACACGTCCGCGATCGTTCAAACATCGTTCAAAAGCTACGCTGTTCTCGGAAAAGTGTTGGTCCGTATTAAGTATCGTTGAAAAGTAACATGTCTTCCTCTTTCTTCTGTGTCGTGTCGTGTTGAGGTCAGAGAAGTCTCACCGTAACACTACTAAAAGAAAAAGAAGTCTAGAACTACGTTTTGTCGCGGACGGCGCTTTTGCTTTGCGTGGCATCGAGGTACCTGTGGCCTTGACCATAAGGTGTTTTCACGTGTCTTTCTCCGACGCTCTTATTTGGTTGGCGGGGGGGGGGGGCGCAGTCTCCACAGTTCACAAAGTTATCTTGAAAGGGAGTATAGTTGATCGCTTCGTGAAGCATTTGCCGCGTCTGTATATTCGTCTTTTACTTATACACATTCGTTCACCCTCTGAGTGCAGAACTTTGTTATTTTGAACCCCATTTTGAATGATAATGTTCACCGCCTTTTATACAGGTTAAAAAATTCGCATTGAGGTGTGGGACAGATGTTATGTTTTCAGCCTGTGATATGCTGAGCCGTATTTGTTCTGGTGTGGAAAGGTGTACATGCAACAGTAGACGATCTGCGCTAGAGAAGTGCACCGTAAAACATGTCAAAATACTTGTGTACTGTGCTATCGTTGCCGTTTACCAGATTTCCTTTCTTGTGCAGGCAATTCTAAGTTAGGCAAACAGGTCACTGCCGTAACAAGTATTTATGAGAGTTCAGAGTTTACGAAAAGGGTGCCCCTCAAAGCTGTAAATCCACTGCTGAGAATGCGGTGAGTCATGTTTTGCTTTTATTTGTTGTGTCGTTCGAACACAGACCCTCTCTCAAGGAAGTTAGTTTAATTAAACAACATAAATTTTAAAAAATCGTACTGTGCCAACAAAGAGTTTATAACCATGCTAAAAAGTGAGACATCTTTTTTTTTTTGTGGGGGGAGGGGGGGGCGACAGACATGAGTAGAGGACGCGAGTTTGTGTGTTTGATGTCCCGTAAGGGAGCGGGACCATTTTGTGGCCTTATGAAGGAGTGTCATCGACGAAGGACGATGAGGTCATATCCCTCCATTACGAACAATGACATCCTTCTTAAACACAGTTATATTTCACGGAGACTTAATGGGCCGACCTCGTCGCATCCAAGATTTTCGGAAAGACGTGGGAAAGAGCTCAGTCCTGGCAAACATTTTGTCTCTATGGGCTTTCCACTTGCATCGCGTGTAGGTTGCTACGCTGCGGACGCCTGGGAAACCAAGCTACAAATCTTTTCTAAAAACTAGCTAAAGGAGTTGCGACCCATAAGGCTTGAAGGTGTTCTTAGCCGGCTTGCTGGAAATCAAGTAATCGAGTCCTATTCAAGCGAATCTTGAAGTAAGCCTTGTTATTGTAGTGTAGGATCAATAAGCCACGTGAATGATCGCGCCTCATGCGCACATGCTTTCCATCCTTAGCAATATTTCTATTTAAGTCTGTCTTAAACACTACCGACAAATTTAGTTTCAGGAAGCCAGCCGTAACGTCCTGTTTCCCAAGACCCTATTGAAAAATATTATTTCGATAAGAACTTGCTTAATCCAATAAGCGCATATGATCAAATGATCATATAAGAATGTATAAGAACATGATAATATCATATAAGATATACAAACATAAAAAGTTTTCTGTACACTTTTTACTACATCTTATCTCTTTCTTTTATGTTCGCATAGGTTCGTATATGCTTTTATATGATAATATTTGGTCATGAGCGCTAATTGGAGAAGAAATGTCTTATACAAAATAGCATTTTTCGCTAGGTGAGTGTCAACAAAACAGAACGTAAGCGAGAGCATGAGAAAATTCCATGAGTTACCTTTCTTTATTTACACAAAATCATTGCTTTTGTACATTTTTACACAGTGACAACATTCTGGTTGTATTAACCACAATTAGTTCATACAGCTCTACGTTATGCAAACTATGTTCTTATTTCTCGCCTCAAGCGTATGCAATATTGCGTTCAATATGAGCTGAAACAGTCCTTGCATTTTCGGAGTACCTGCAAGTTTTTGAGAGAGTTATGGTCCGAACAAGGAACGCAATGAGAAGATGAGGTCCTAAACTTCGGTCTCTTTGACACATTGAAAGATAAAAGAGCTTGAAGAAACCGCAGGCGCCGAATAAGACCAGATCGGGTGTTTCAAGTCATATTGATTGTGATAATGTAGACGTCAGCATCGACGCCGACCGCTAAGATCGCGAATAAACCTGAAGCATCACACGTCGTCTGGGCAGTGGTAGGAGGCACCTTGGTTTCAACTTCAAAGGAATCTGGAAAACAATAGAAACATCACCCCTTACTCAAACTTGTCAATCACGTCATAGCATTATGTATCTCATAGACCTAAAATTGTCTTGTTTGTTGCTTGTGATAAGCTTGTGCTAACCATTCACTATTACCATCTTGGCTGAAATAAAGCTGCTGCTTAAGCTGTAACTATTTAAGCAAAGTCCAAATCGATCCTTTCGATTTACGGATATTTTTACAGGCGCGCTTGCGCCACAGAGCACTTTTCATCAATATATTTTTCAGCATGTGGCCACCTTCGCGCGTAGTGGATAGAGAACTCGCTCTCTAACTTAAACCCGCTCCAACAGCAAATGTGAATCGCAATGAACATTTTCTATAGTGTTCGTTTGAACCCTTGCGCTACCGGTAGCTTCACATTAACAGTCTAAAAGTATTTTCATGCAGTGTCGTTTGATCATGTTGCGTTGGCTTTAGTTGGTATGACACTAAAATATTCTATAGAAAGCAAGGTTTCACACTTTGTGTCTATGATAATAAGGAGATGGGTTTCGACGTAAGCATAGTAGGCTGTTCGGAAAACCATCTGGAGTAGTCGAAAGGCCAAATTTAGCTTCTTGATTGACTTGTTTTTATGGATATCACATCCGCGTGTTTAAGAAGAGAAAGAGAGGAGGGCATGATGAGGCTCAGATAAACACGACTGGATGATTCAGGCGCTAGCCTTCAGCCAGATCACATATTTGTTAACGACTATCGGATTGCGTTGGTACCTGATAAGCATAAGCCTAGTAAATTCTCCGATTTCCAGCCGAATAATCGTGTCGTTTATCTTTATTTATGGATACATTTTTGTACAAAAAAATGGCGAAGAAAGTCGGTGCAGAAAGTACTCCACTCCTGAATCAAGACAACTTATTTTAGGGAAGTTTTGAAATCCTTCCCAAGATCTCTTCACTGCGCGTGACGCAAAATACGGTAGAGCCTCCCTTTATTAGACTCAAGAGTTCCAGCCGCAAATGCATGCTCGTGTACTAAAAGCATTTCTAGGCTAATTATTTGGCCACTCTAGTGTTCAAATGTTATACATGCAACATGTTTGAAGTTCGAAGTGATTTTGAAATAAATTCAAGCGAAATATCAATTCAGTCTATAAATGCACAATTCGCAGGAGGTGCAGAAAACGAATTTTTAAAGTCACGTGTTCAAACCTGAGCCTCATACTTTCCGCAAGGAAAAGGTTTGGGAACTAGAAAAAACCAGGCTTCGTACCATCGTTTCAGGACAGGTGCCAAACTTGACGTGTTGTAGCAGGCAGGCGAAAACCACCTTGACTATCAAATACCCCATCCGAATTCCCACGCAATTTCTCGGGCCACTGGCCAAACGGAAGGAACGTGTACGGTGTGTGGGAGTCCTTGTTTTCAGGCAGGAATCTGCAATGATTTCAAGCAGACACAGTCAGACCCTCTGGGGGTACCTTTAGAGGTACGCTGTGAACAGAAAGATTAGTATGGTAATTACTTTTATGGACTAACACTTGATAGTGACAACTAGTTGATCAAGGTAAATAACTACAAACTCGTAGCAGAGCAATATTCTGCTTAAGGCTTGAATTCTCAGTCGGACGCAACACCGAGCAAGCTCATTCTAGAGGGCTGGTTTGTTCATTGGCGCCAGGCCGTCAAGAGAGGAGAGCACCGCTGGCGCATAGCACATCCACACAACTTGCCCCACAATGTAGTTAAGGGGCGCAGACTGTCGAAACCTGCTTACGCTATCACGCTTGCTTTGGCATAAAAACAAATAGCGTGAACTTAGTTCTTAAATTCAAGAATTCTCACAATTTTCGCTTGATCTTTATACATGTGTTCATGCTTTAGGGCCAGTTCACATGGTGTCATGTAGCCGCAATTGCGAATTCGCTTGTGGGGTAAAGATGGCGACGAAAGCTGCTGCGCGTTACGTCGCAACATCAAAGCCGCCAGCAAACACGCACTGTGTGAATCAGGCATAACGCGGAGGCAGCATGTCATACCGAAGGCCGGATCTTGACCAAACGAAAGCACTGTTTTGCCATTTTCCTAAAGCAGCCTAAATAAGCGTAAACTTTTCAGAAAATTTTGCATACGAGTGTATATTATAATGATGGCATCCTCAGGAGCAAATACTGTGTGTATGGCGTACAGCAAAGAGTAGAGTTTAGACTACACTGTTTCAGCCCCGTGTCACAAAACATATATTTATGATGCAGAATACTCCGTGAAACTAAACCTCACAAACAGTCAAAACGTGCACTAGGTAAAAGGAACCATTACCAAAACAAGTCCACTTTGATGCATCTAAGCATGCATCCATTATGGTTCCTGTCAAACGGCGTCACACACTCTGTTCAACACTCAACGTGGCCTGTAGTGTCATTTCTCGCCGTTCTTTGGAACTTTCTACCGCTTCATTGGCCAGCCAACACGGTTGCCTTCAGTAGATCCAACTGGTCTTGTTCATTGTGTAAGTTGAAGAATAAGAGATGTACGCTTACCTTTCCGGTTTGAATGACTCGGGGTCAGGGTAGAACTCCGGGTCATAGTGGATGCCGGCAATTGGTATGTCCACATTCATTCCAGGTTTGAAGTTGATTCCAGCGAGCGTCGTTTCTTGAGTACAAGTCCTCATCAGGCTATGAAGTAACGACGGAAGTGTTTAGTGAATACAGTGGTTCAAAATCGGTCATAATAATGCATTTATTACTAGAAAGAAATATGGAACATATTGTCTAAAAGCAGCGAACAACACCCAAAGAACAAAATAATATTTTTATACTATTTTTTAGTTTATATCTTTTATCTAATTTCTTTTAATATAATGAGCATCTGCATAAAGTGTAATGACATCTCTCTTGCAAATGTGCATAAATTGTGCAAAAGTGGTTACATAAAAATGCTACTGCGCTTAATTTATAATCATTGTGCTGGATATATTTTGCCAGGCTTTCAGACCTCACGTCAAGAGGCTTTTGTCTATTCTACCCGTAATAATCGTAACATGTTGGTCACTCACAACATGGCAGCTGGGTACATGCGCATCGCCTCCTTTGCACAGGCTTCGAGGTACACCATGGACTGAATGCTCTCGTATGTTACCCCATCCTGGAGGAGGAAGAAAGGAGTCAGAATCGATATCTGTAAACCCTGAGATGGAAACAATAAAAAACGGACGAACACAACATTGTAAGCAATGTCAATGCGTGATGATTTACGTAGAGAATGCGTGCTATTTTGGAAAATACTTTCAATCACGTATTGTGGACAATACGTGAGTGAACACTCCTTTATACTTTTTGAAGTACATAGTCATTTTTGAAACGATTAGGATTCAGCTTTTCTAATCCTCCGATTTCCTCGACGTTACGCACTTGACGTTTGGGGCTGTTACATTTTTTTTCTACATTAATAGGTGCGCATCCCTAGATGCTTATTATTTTCAATACTTTAGCTGACATATTTAAGAAGTTTTGAATGAAGACAAAAACACATAAAATATATTTATGCTAACTTCTTTGAAATTCTTGGAAACCTCTGGAATGATCCGTCAATGCAGCCTATTTCTTAAGGTTTTGGTCCGGGTCAATATCCGGTGGTAAAATGAACGCCACAATCATATTGCCACGCCCGTCGGTGAGCATGCGCGTGCGTGGCCGAGTGGTTACCGCGCTTGACTTTCGTGCGGAGGCCCAGGGTTCGATTCCTGGGAGTTCCACGTATTTTATTTATACTTTCAGTTTAATGTTCTGGTGAATTCGAGAACATTGTTGTTTATTCTAGGCCCGAACGTTCGACGCGTCGAACCTTCTACGCCGATTATTCCAGAAGCCCACGCGTGAACATAAGGGGCTTCGCGTGGCGAGCCAAAAGCCAGTTTCG